>NAOQ01000404.1:25702-49209 GCA_002751075.1 Ichthyophonus hoferi
GTTTATTATTGATTGTCTATAGAGCCAGCATCCCTTTGAATGTATGTGTAGTCTGTATAGTATAAGGTTGTGGACAATGAATAATTTGTGATGTAGAGGGGGTGTTATTGTTTCTTGTCTATGGAGCTAACATCCTTTTGAATGCATGTGATCTATTTAGTATAAGGCTGTGGAGAATGATATTCAAAACACAACACAGACGACATAAAGGTCGTAATACCTATAGGAATGGATAGATGTAGTTATTATTAGCTGTGAAGGTGTGAGAGTAATCAGTCAGTGTCGCGTGCATGTATGTATATTCTTGGCTTTAATCATATTTCACTTTGGGTTATATATACGCACATCATTACATTATTTACATTTACACCTAGCGTGCAATTGTTATAAATACTCTTGCGGTTTGGATGAAAATTACCTATCGAAAGTGTCATAAATAAAAATTATTGAATCAAATGATAGTTAACGTAGCGTGGTTATAATATATTGCTCCTACTTTTCCTGTTGGATGGCTGATTTTTAATTAAAAATGTGGTTAAATGCAAAACAAATAGCCTTGTAACGAATATATTCAGTACACAAGCTTAAGTGGTTACTTAAGAAACGAAGTATATTTTTAAGTAATATTACGTAATGGTAAGTTAGATTGTAATTAACCGTATATCTGACCTCATTTAAAACGGTAATTGCATATCCTACAGGTATGAAGGATAAAAAATATATATTCATCTCCTATAAGCAGTAAGTGTTATAATTAATTCATAACTGTAATTAATTGGACCAATGAATTTAAACGATTGCCGATTGACTTTATATTAACGGGCGAATGTATAAATTTATGAGGTTAATTATTCAATTATAATGTTAAAAATATTAAAATTAACACAAGCTATTGTTTGGCTTATAATTGATTTACATGGTTAGACCAATACATAGAGGCAATCATATTATTGGTTGTACAATAAGCGTAAACAGAATGCAATGTGGTGATCTATACCAATCAGAGTGAGAGGTCTGTGATTAATAATATGTGCAATTGATTAAATTGCAATACAGTAGAAATGTTTTAAAAGCAGAGGTAAAAAGTGGTTAAACCAATAAAGTGTAAGAGAGGACAGGATATAGTAGTTGGTATATAGACAGAAGCAGAAACATGGCTGGCAACGTAGTAGTGCCAACACACACCACTGATCGCTATTGGTGTCACAATTGTCAAAGAGAGACTGAGGTTGACATGATGCAATATGCATGTTCAGTGTGCAGGGGTGGTTTCATTGAATTGATGAACGGTAAGCTGAATACATGTTAAGGCATGTGTCTGTATTTACAAGTTTTGTTATATTTATATCAGACCGTGTCTATTTTCCTTTTTTTTTTCACTTTGCTTTCTGCTGATAATAGAAACCATGCACTGAGGTTTAGACACTACATTTCCCTACCCTCTAGTTATTAGAGGTTGAGGGAGGAGGGTAGGTTATATATAGGTAGGTAGTGTTTTTTATAATACGCAGTTTACTAGATCTTATGTGTGTTGAACAGGACTATGTATACATACATCCATATATACATACATATATACTTAAGCACACACACCCAATCCCACCCCATTTACCATATATATCCGTAGATACTGAATGGTTGGTTAATCCCTAGCCACCACTATCCCTGTAATGTCCTATAGAAATAGTCATCACTGTTTACTGTCTTTAATTGGACAGCTTATACTTATATATCCCCAAAAATACCAAATTAGACTTTCTGGTGTAATCGATCATATTTAATGTAATTAGAGTTGAACGTATACAATTATAACTTCATCCTGTTGGTTATTTAAAATTTAAAATGTAAACCAGACAATCTCTGTCTACTTGTATTATCTTATTTTTCCATAATGACTTATCATCTGCAACCTCCAAGCATTAGTCTTTCTGGTCTAATCGTGTTACACTGTAAATAGATAGGATTGACCCACCAATAGAATGTATACTTTATATTTTAAATAAAAGTGTATATTTTAACGTATAAGTAACTGTACCAACTCTTCAATCTCATTGGATGAGTGGCTGACAAGGTTTCTTTGATTGGTTTACTATACATATACGTAAATTGTTACCTATAATGCAATGTAATTTAGCCAATAAACACTTATCGTGTCTAACATACATGTATAATTATATGATTGATCACTTAGAATTATGCACCTATGGTATAAATATATATAGATGTCTTAAACCACTAACCAACCAGTATTCCAAATTGAATTTACATATTCTCCAAGAAAATAAATTGGTTTTTTTACATTTCATTAATTGGCATTAATTAGTAGTTGACCACTCATTGGTCCTCATTAGAGGATTTTCATGCCACATTGAGTGACGCGCAGGAGCCACAGAGTACCTTACCACAGGTAGGTGGTATGACGTTGCATGTGAGACACATAACCGTATATAGAAATGATGACGTGATGTAAATGCGTGTATAGGAGATGCATTATATACTATATGTATATAATGTAATTTAAGAATACTCTAAATGAAAGTATAAGTATGATGCTATATATGATATATGGGAATAAAGATTTCTATATATAGTATTATGCCTCCTCTCCCCACTAATCCTAACTAATCCCAATCACGTGATGTCCTCCCTCAGACTCAATCAACTATGCCCACCTTCTCCTCTTCGCCAATGAACGGACTGGATGAGGAGGGTTTTGATCTGCACAATATTAACACTACAGATGACTTGTCTTACTTACTGAACGGCATATTGGAGCAGGTTTGGATTGCATACTATATTATACCATTATCATACTATATCGTACTATTGTATATAGTGAGATCTTCTTTATTCTTGTATTTGATTGGATTACTCTCATTTTAATCGTTCTTTTCTTCTCTTGTTTGTGAGTATAAATATAGTATATTTAGTTATAGTCTTAGTTATAGTTATAGTTTTATTCATACTATCTTGCATGCATACTATTCTACTCTCATGCTATCATACACATAATCAACCACCTACTTACCTATATATATACGCATATCGTCATCTGACCCTTACCCTATCAGATGCAAGCACATCATCAACATCCACAACCCCATAATGTCTGGATCCAACGCCCAGTCAGTCTTCGTGATATGGTTGGTCGGGGGAATACCACTACCCTTAATCTGGGGAATAGCCCAGAGGGAGTAATTAGTTTCCCCGGGACAGGAACAATTAATTTTGGCGGGGGACGAATGCCTACTTTTCCTGGGGCTCTGTTCTCTGGACCAACCATTATCTTGCCTAGAGGGGCTATCATTGGCGGAGGAGGGGGTGAGGACCCTGCTGCTACTGGGTGAGGTTTTAAAAGGCAGGGCTTGATTTTTGGTATTAGATAGGTTTAGACAGGTTGGTTGATTGGTTAGGTTTAAGTTATGCTGCATACCATATTGTATTGTATTGCATTATATTTTATTATATGATATTTTATTTTATTACAATTATATACTAATCTAGTTTTATACTAATGTAGTCATATTATATTTACCCTTGTAGCCTATTACGTGCAATCATATATCCAGTTTGATCCAATGATATGATTGTGTAATATAGCACTGGCCAATCATCATCCTTCTAATTTATTTGGATCTATCATGTGGGAAGTTATAATTAATTATATAATTAATTTTATTATATCTATATGTGATTGTATCATAATCTGCATACATATTGATCTATGCCCTCCTATTGGCCTATTTCTATTTTATGTTTTTAACAACTATGGGCGGTTGGTTTGGCATGTATTTCATGTGTGATATGATTGGTAAAGCTTTGTTTAGTACTGGTTATTATCCTTTATATATTTCTATATTCATCCGTTTGTCTATCTATATATCTATATATACATATAGATATACAATATATGATCAGACACAGGCTAGGAAGTAGGCACTAACACCCTTCCTATCCCCAGATTGGCTAACTTTATGAATATGATTGCTCGCTTTGGTACCCCGGCAGGTATGTGATTAGTTAAATTTCCTAATATATGGTTAGTTGTCTTATAATTATGTTTATACTAGATGAGTTATTGCGGTTATTATTGCCTATCATCATTATCATTACTACTATTATTACTACTATTATTTTATATTAACCTATATACAGTAAACTCATTTATTGGTCAGTATTTATGGAAGGGTTGATATTAACCTATCACCTGTTATATATGACGTAGGTGCCACGGGCAACATGGGGGATTATGCGTGGGGCCCTGATGGCCTTGATAACATTATAAGCAGGGTAGCTAGGCCTGTGCTCTCTTTCGTGCTTGGTGTCCTTCCTTTTCCCATGCTTATATATAGCATAGTATATGATAGGATATGATAGGCTAGTATAGTATAGTATAATATAATATAGTATAGTACTATAGTACAATATAGCATAGTGTAATATAGTATAGTATAGTATAGCATAGTATAGTATAGTGTAATATAGTATAGTATAGTACAGTGTGGTGTAGTATAATGTAGTATAGTATAGTATAGTATAGTACAATCTAGTATAGTGTAGTATAGTATAGTATAGTGTAGTATAGTATAGCATAGTACAATATAGGATGGTATAGTATAGTATAGTATATATACCATATACATTCTGTACCCACAATCATACATACACCTATTTATAACTATCTGTTTATGTCCACAGTTAATGGACCAATTACAAGGCGGTGCGCCCCCAGCCCCCCTGTCAGTGATCGAATCGTTACCAACCATTAGGATTACTAAGGACTATCTGGGTAGGGATTGGAGAATCACACTCTCCTTGGTGGTTGATTGGGTTACTTGTTTTGAAGATTTTAATTGTCACGCCTTTTATGTCATATTCGATTGGGTTGTATTGAATTGCTTTGTATTATAGTATATATTATATTATCTTATAGGATATCATAACACAATATACTGCATCGTATTAACATATTATACTGATACAGAATTTTATACTTTATATCATATGGCTGCCTTTCTATATAACTTGATGTGGTTGATATATATTTGTATATGCCTACTGCCATACTATTCTACTATTCTACTTTTCTATTACTATTCTACTATAGTATCTTATCATACTCTCCTATTTTATACAATGGTTATATTTGTGTGTATGTCTATTTCTACTATACATCTTATCATACTTTATCTATTTCTTTGCTGTTTGATCATAATGAAACCACAAAGAGATTGATATGATTGCATGCATTGAGTAGGGGCATATCTTAGCCCATATATATATGTGTCTGTATGTATGTATATGTATATGTAAGTATGTTTATAATATATATATATATATATATGTGTGTGTGTGTAGGTAAGTAGGTAGGTATGTATCTATGTACGTATATTTTTATGTAGATGTATAAAATCCTGTTGATATATGGCGACATACATGAATATACGCAACCTTTTGTATGAAATGGTCATATAGCTCTGTATCTTATTATATACAATCCAAGGAGAGCTAAGAATTCGAGGCATGTAATTGTTATCATGCAGACATAAAACTAACCAATTGATAAACAGGCGGTGAGAAAAAAGAATGTACGGTATGCATGGAGGTATGGAAGGAGGATGAAGAGGCTCGTAAATTGCCGTGTGAACATATCTTTCATCAAGACTGCATTGTACCATGGCTCAAGGCAGTATGTACTATGATTGTGTTCTCTCTATGAAAGGCTAATTATTACGGAAAAAAATATGTTTAAATAAGGCTGAAGAGATAAATATTATAAATAATATTTATACTTACAGATATAAGCGCGTATGTATGATATTATGATAGTATTATAGTATGTATGTATAGTAGCACATCTGTTGCTCTCTGTTACTAAATTGTAATGCATTAGGCTTGTTGTTATGCTATTTCACGTTATTTTATGTTTTTTTCTTCTACTGTATAGTATACTTTAATTTCTTATATCATATTATAACATACCATACCATACGTCATTATATTAAACTATGTTATACCTTAGAGATACTATCACTTATGTCCTCCTCACTACCCTATCCTATCCTACCCTACCCTCTTCTACTCTTCCCCTTCCCCACCTATCTCGCTCTTTTCTCTGACCCACATAGCATGGTACCTGTCCAGTCTGTCGTCTGAAGCTTTATGAACAGCCTAATGAAACTACCGAAACAACAACTGCAACACCCACTGAGACAGAACCAACTGAACCAACTGCTTAATTGATATTCATTGTACTAGTCATAATATTTCTCCCTGTATTTATTTTTGTATCAGGCACTTGTAGGGCTCAATTAAAATTACCTGATTGTCTTTATCGTTTTTCCTTTGTTGTATTCTTGTGATTATATTACAGGAAAATAAAATAGGATTGTTGAAACTATTCAACCCTGCTTTATTACTTCTTTGTGGTTCGCTAGTTATAATTATAATATTATCATCCTATATGTATAGGCCGAGTATATAGGGGACCATGATTTTTGTCACACATTGATTAGTTGAGTAGGATCTGGCTGTCCAACAGTCGTCATTTTTTGCTAACAATTGCTAATTCATTGAATTTGACGTAAGCGATTTCAGATTTCATGCTACTGTGTATGTATATATACATCTATATATGAATAAGCAGATATCAATTAGCTGGTTAATATTCAGCCTCTCTTTCCTTATCTACGATACAATGACATTTATTTAATCAATACCTGGTGATCTGGTACCAAACTATGCTATGATGTAATTGGTTGCTTATCATGGGTTATATATATATATATCTATGAATTGGTACTTACACTATTTTCCTGGATAGTAATTGCATACTTAATAAGGCATTGGGTAATTAAGATTCTTTAATACATACGGTAACAGTAATAGTATTAATTGTCGATTTCAGGCTGTGCAGTAATCATGTCACTCATGTTCAGGGTGGCAGCTGGCTACTGCAAGCAGAGAGTTTAGGGATAAAAAGTTGCGCGTATTTCAGCTACTATATGTGTTAAGCTGTATACTTGATGTTTTGCACAGAAACATTTATTGTTGATTGTTCATTTTGCGTTGTACCTCTAAATATACAGTAACGTTTACAACGAGGTTTCAATTGTTATGTAAGTATTAAGATATTAATTAATAACAATTATTTAATTTCATTATATCACTAATTATATTTAATTGGGGCTAGATGCTTAGTGCAGTTTAGCACGTAAATTAGCCGTGGTTTTAATAGTATTGGTCATCTGAACTTTAAGCACACTTGGTGAAGGATGTAACATACGTAGCATTCACTGATTGGATTAATGATGCTGATAACATAATCAGACAACAAACGAAGTTGATAACATGTTAGATAATATTTAAGTTTTCTAACGGCATGTTAGAAAACATTTAGGTTGAGTACCTTCTCAAATAATGTGCTGTTTAAAGACTTACCACCTGGTCAACTGGTATTGACCATGAACCAACAACTATATAAACGGCAAGCACGGACTTAGTCTAGGCCTGATTTTTAAATGTGTTTAATAATAGAGATGGTACAAAAGACATGTTTTTGTTTATCTTTCTAGTTGTTATGAGAGCCCAAAGAAATGAAACTTCAACGCCAACAGTCCCAAGTGTTAAGAGGAAGTTTACGTTACAATCATCAACAGAATCAGAGTCCGCAAAACTTTTAAAATGTTCAGGGCTGAACTTTTAATGGATAGCTGCGAGGAAGATAATTCAAGGGATCATTCAGGGGATCTTGACTTTAGCTCCACTAAGCGCGAAGACGGACAACCTATGTCCATTGACTCAGAGGCAAAACCTTCTGACTCGAGTCTAGATTCCAACAGGTCTATTAAGGCTCAGCGACCTACAAGTACTTCCACTGCAAACAAAATCCAAACTAGAAAATAGGCAAAACCCACGCATAGGACCATGCCAGGGGAGCAGCAGAACACCAGTTCTAGAGGACACGGGCCTACTCGAACAGCAACAGTTTCTTGAAAATCAGCCAACTGGAAGTCGGCCAGTTCTCGTGGCTAAACAGTTACAATAATTGCTTATGCACTTGGTGGGGGGGGTTCCCAATACAATAACACTTCTACCCATCTCCAAAGGAAGACTTTTCACGAGAAACTAAAACGGTATCAGCCGCACTAAGTGGGCCGAATGCATCAGAAACCTTATGTGTCTATGTGCCTACAGACAATAAACATAGAGCCAACCCTCCAACAACTCCAAAACCCAACCAATGTGTACCCTCAAGAAGAAACTGCGAAATGCTGCCTGTATGCATCCGTGTCAACCGTGCAAAGATTGATAGCGGGTTGAGAACAGAATCAATTTGGATTTTACACTTGAAGAGGGATGAAAACCCAATTCAATGGAAAATACACGGCTCAGCAGTTTACCTATTTGCTCGAGTACTTGGACACATCACTCAGGCCAAATGAAAGCGGCAACGCGTGTGTTGCACGGTTAGTGGCTACAAGCAAGCGTTTAAAAGGAGTACCCATGGAGCAACAAAATGCAGCAGTGGTTAGTAAGATATTACATGACTTGCGGTCTACACATTATGCAAGCCAAGTCCGAGCCTTCCGACAGATTACTATAGGCTCTGGTACCCTGAAGGAATTTACAGATGATAAGGCTACTATGTCAAGTTGGAAGCATCTAGAAGAACTGGGAATCAACAGGGTTATAGCTGAATCTTTCCACTCTAGTCTAGATTCCATCATGAAAATTATATAGCCTTTATTCGGTATCACTACAGAATCAAGAATCCCCAATCTATCTAAAACAGAATTTCTTCATACTTTTTAAACATAGCATTTTATATGTAGAATACGTCAGGACCCAGCATTAATTGATTAGATAGTTATAGTTACTTTGCCCGTGTTGTATATGTAATTATAGATATACTTGACAGAATTCCGTATCTGTCTCAGACAGAACGTTTTTATACTTTCTAAATATAGCATTTTATATATAGAATACTTCAGAACCCACACTTAATCAGTTGGGTAATTACAGCTACTTTACCTGTGTTGTACATATACTTATAGATTTATAGGTATACTTGACAGAATCCTCTATCTGTCTCAGACAGAACCTCCTGATACTTACTAAATATAGCATTTAATATATTGAATATTTCAGAACCCAACATTAATTCATTAGGTAATTATAATTGTAGATATTTTGCCCATGTTACACGTTGCACATGTAATTATATTTGGCATTAATGCTACATCATCATGGACTACTAAGGTAGTAACCTTAGTGTCAAGCTTATTAGAATTAACAATACTTTTAATAATGGCAGTGGTGTATATCATGTTTGCTTGGCATACATGTTAACGTGACCACTTCGCTTCATTATGAAGTTAATTCCAGTGAATGTAAATTGTAGTAGAAATTTCCCATCAGGTATTAGTTTTGTATTTATTACCATTAAATAATGTTTTATGCTTATGTTGTTAAATTTTCCTGTAATTTTTTTACAGTTTGTTTTTGTGATTAGTGTAGACTTCAATTGTCAGATCGATCTTGAATGTGGTTTGTATTTCAAAATTTTAACTTTCTTATTTATGTGAGTTGCCCAAAACGGTAAAAACCAAGCCTTTAACTAATAAAACGGTATGCCAACCAAGGATTGTACATTATATATATATATATATATATATATATATTGCATAGGATGAGAGTTGTTTCAGTTTTTTCACTATGGACTGTTAACTGTTTGAAGTGCTTTGATGACAACGGCCTGACTGTAGATTCTGTTGCAACTCATTATTTTTCTACCCATTTATTTACTGCAATAATATAAATACATTGCCATATATGACTATTGGGTATACACTCAGTACAATAACAAAATATTATTTTAGTGGCCACCTAACAGGAAAAGTAGAAGCTGAATGTGTCGATTCATTGTAATAGCCGTAGAAAATCTAGCACCGCAACAAAGTCAAAAAATAAATGTAAAAAAAAACGCTGCGGCTTGGTACGTTTCTACCTACCTAATTAGAATCGGAATTTGAAATGGCCTATTTTTAATAAAAAATATTTATCCATTTGCACATTTTTATAATAAATATAACGACTTGCGGGTGACTTGTCTACAGACCTCGAGAGATCCAATTAGGCGTTGTTTGGAAGTATCTCCTGCTGAACTAGCGATAAACAGCACTTAGCTCTAATTCAATTTCAAGGGAAAGATGAGAGGAGTTCGATATAAGAGAAGGTGTATGATGGTTCTATCCTCAGCCCTCTAAATTATTATTTTATAAATTAAGGAGACTCTTGCCTTAGTACGCTTAGGTGCCCTTATGGTAATAGCACAATGTGCACGTGATAGGCGCTAAGGATGGGTATATGTGAGGGCTATTCTTACTATCGAAAGTAACTGAACACTTTTTAGATAATCAAGTGTCAACAAAGAATTGGAATATTAAAATTAAACATGTCATTTATAGAAAGCAGGCCAAGTGTCTTCTAACCATTAATGAGAACATACATATAAGATACTGCTAAGAAATTATAAGAACCAATGCATTTTATTATGATTTATGCGTCATTATCGGTGTCTTTATTGGCTGTTTTTGTTGCTTTTATCCCTTTCGCAATCCTTGTTTATCCAATTGGTCTAACGTATGTGTCCCTATTTGGACATCTTTTTAGCTAGTCCGCATTATTCCAATTGCTCACTTTCGGTTAATCGATGTCATTTCATTTCAGAATCCGCTTGCTATCGGCTTGTCGGCTGCTCCGTGTGTCCCTTCGGAGTTGATGGTCTTTCAAAGACAATTATATTGACACTATTTTATTTGCCTTTTCTTTTCTATATATTACTATACTCTAATATGATGTTTCATTATCAGTGTTTTTAAAAGCATAAATGAACGGAATCACCCCCATAAGGTTAAATACTACGTCACTAAATTAAAGCAGATCCTTCATTTGGCATGTTGGCAAACAGCTGCGGTGATTATAAAAAGATCAAAAATCACGCGGTTTCAATTTCTATTTATTATAGATATATTATATGTTTTTCTATTTAATAATATATAAAACTATAAACCTAATATCAATTGATATTAATTTTAAATTATTGTATTGGTATAGTTAACAATTCAAATTATAATATGTATTTTGTATTTTGACATGAGGCATCGTTTGACTTTTTTGGGTTTGGGTTACATGGTGGCAACTCTTTCCCATTATAATCACCACATCTAGATCCTTTGTAGCTCAGATTTTTACGTCATCTATTGTGTTTTATACCTCTCACAGATATTAGCAGTGCGTTTTTTGTTTTTCTTTTATCTCGTTATGCATGTATATAGATATATATATATATAAAGCATCGTTTGACCTTTTTAGAACGGTGGGTTACATAGCACCTCATTTCCCAGTATAACCACCACAATTATATCCTATATACCACATACGTTTACGTCATGTATTGTGCTATATGCTTCTCATGGATCTTTCTGTGCTTTTCTTTGTTTTCTTTTATCACGTGAAAATGTGGTGAATTCATGTTGTAAGTTTGGAATATTTCCATTAGGTAACCTGATTGGGTCTGGTTAGACTGTTATTGGAGCACTTTAGTTATAATAAAGTGATTATTACTTATCACATTGTTTTACCGTAATTCGGCTATAAAAATTGGGTTATATTAATTGCACCTAAGTTTTTATTTAACCCCAAACTATTTACAAATTTTTTTGTTAAAACATTAACGCTGTGAGATTTTCAAAACGAACATAGAGTAATAGTTCGTAGGAAAAACTTACCACATCGCGCCAAAACCTATCTAATAGCCAATCATCCAGATAGTATTTAGCTCCATATTGTTTTCATTGTTTTTTAAAAGCTTAGTAGCATCCTTTTTAGGACAAACTAAGCTTATCGTCCTTTTTAAGGCAAACTGGTAAAACAATTGGCAAGAGTATTAGTGTGTATCAATAAATCACTGAAAGAAAATTCTTTCCAAAATAATTTAAATTTAGTGTATGATTATAAAGATTGTCATCTTTAAACCTGGAAAGCGCATATATCTTAGTAAAGAGACGCACACGTTTAGTTTTGATGTATCAATAATCAATAATGTGTGAACATTTAATGTAAGCAACCAATTATAATCTGGTTCAGCCAGATAACACTGGATCATTGGTCAAACATACTAATGCCAGATTGTTGGTTGAAATTTAAAAGATCCTACAAATATTATCTACTATCGGCTAAATGCTTGCGGATGCAATAAAAGCTGATTATGCTATTGGCAATTGCTAAAATTATATGATAAATCTTAATATGGTTAAAAGCATCTTACGTAATATTTGTTTTGATATGCGGACCTATTATGATAATATGGATGGATGCTGCTGCTAAATGTTGTGTACCACTGTGCACCAAGGCACCTTAATATCTAAACACGGCAATAAATTAGCTTTCCAAAGGTGTAATTTTTTTAAATAAATATCTTCAACTCTCCATAGTGCCAAAGTAGATATCTTTAGAATATATTAAAACTCTCAGTGAAATGCAGTAAGCAATAAGAAACACAAACCAGTCTTCAATACCTTGCCCTAATAAAGAGTCCAGGTCTTCATAATACTTAAGAGTTACAAGTAGTATGCAGTAAAACCCCAAAAAATTTCTTTTCTGGTATTGTCAAATTATCTCTACATTTGACTTTTATTTTTTCGCCCATTATTATATTACAAAATCAAACACGTTTCAGTAAAACAGGAATATGGTTCACTATATCTCGATAAACTTGCACTATTAAGAGTAAACCAGAATTCTGATGTCATACATATATGTACTATATCATTTCAAACTTTATGCCCCACAGGTTATGTTGAGTGTATAAGGTTATCTAATTCGGCTACCGTAGATAAAAGTATATGCAAACAAATTACAATATATGACTGTCAAGAACAATAAAATAGCAATAGCACATTTACACATTATCACACCAATGCAAAAGATTTCTTTTTAAAATTTGTTGAACACAGTTCATTCGTAATTTTATTTTCATTTGATTCTTACTGAATTGTAGAATGTTGTGTTGGCCTAATCATTCGCCACACTTTCTACAGAGGGACCATTAATATCTCTCAACAGAGATTACATTTGATTAAAGAATATTATACCAATACTCCAGCAGATCGGCTAGTACGTATCAGAACATCATCAACACAAAACTTTGTAGTTTGGTAGCAGGGTTTGTAGTTTCCCCATTGTTGTTTTAGTTCGCCCACAAATTTCTTGGGCATACATAAGACTGATACATTAGGTTTTGATGCAAGTGCCTTGTTAAGATAAAGTTGAATATCAGTATCATTCATGTCCAGAACGGCACACCCATCCACCGCAACAATCGATTCTTCAGTTGCAATTTCACTGTGAGTCTGGGACACTGTAGCATCAAATTTAGAGGCTCTTTGCCTTCTGTCGTCAGCAGCCATACGTTGACATAGAGACATATTTACGTCTTTGCTCAATACATATGCATTAGCCATGGGCATTTCACAAACAGTTATTTTAAGATGTGACTCGTCCTTCAGAAGCTGAAAAACTTGTGCGGCTGTGACATATGATTCGCAAAAATAAAGATCGCCTATAGCCTCGATTTGGTCACCTATCTGAAGACCGATTTGCCAAGCAGTAGAACCCCTGTTAAAAAATAAAAATGCACGGTTAGAATTTTTGTTTTATATTTTGTCCAGATAATGACAAGTGTATATGATTAATAAATATGCGTCAAGATGCGGTCATATTGGGATAGATTCAAACAAAAGCCATCTCATAAAAAAGACAGAAGACTTCAATTACCTGACAACGAAGGTGACGAACACGCCCTGAAATGTTACTGTAATGCAAATACCAAAGCAGACTCCGGCCTTCTTGGTAACCTCGATTTCTCTACGGTGATACTGTCCAATGTGCTCCCCAGAGACATCATTTGAAGCCACGGTGTAGCACGAAAAATTATCCATGTTTAAAGAATTCTCAAAACAGGAAAATAAATGACTAACATACATTCAGATGTAACCACCCGGCTTTTATATGCGCCAAGAAACAAGATAAAACCATGCGTGATTTACATTCCGTAATAGCTACATCGTGGTTCGATCTGGCATACACGTGACCAATAATTGATTCGTACCCTTGAGTAACTTTAACTTTAGGGGTTTTGCCCCCCCTATAATAGATATTCTCACAAGATGAAATCCTACAAAACACATGATCTTTTATGCCTATTATGATTGATAGATAGCTTTTTACATGTTTTTGGAATTTTATAAAAAATTGTTTTCTCCTCATTAAACTACCATATTTCATATTTGTCAAATGACCCGATAGCTTTTAACGGTGGTTTGAAAGCATATCAAGACATACAAACAAACGGAACACGAGCTGAGTCACCTTTCGTAGCATTGGGGGTCAGATAGGATGAATTAAGTATCCATGCTATATTATTGTAGTGTATTTAATTTTTATCTAACAGATTGCTATAATTATTTCAATGGCTATAGGTATAGAATGTGCTGGTATAAAAATAGATATGCAGGAATGATGTTAAGACAGACAAACAATAATAGTTAGTCCTAGCTTTCTAAACAACTTGGATCTCGTATTTTCTTTTTGGTGTGTGCTGGCACTGTATTGCGATAAACAAACAAGAATTAATGAGCACCCAAGGGGTTGGCAGAAATTGAACCGCGGTTACAGATTGTTAAAAACTTCCAGTCTACTATTTCAAGAAAACTTGACAGTACTAACTCTTGACGTCATTCGTAGCAAATTATTATAAATGCGGAAATTTGATTTCATATATATTTTATCACGTCCGCTATGCGAATTTCATTAATTGCGAATTCGCTGGGAATTTAATAAAGATGTGTGAATGGTGGGAGACCCAATGATAATCACTAAAATCGTAGAACTATAATATAGTTTTATGGCGTCACGTGCAACCTTGAGTGTATCAAAACAACATATACGATAAAGGAACTAGGTATTTTTTTATATAAATCATGTTAATTGAATATATATATACATATTTATTTATTTATAAAAAAAAAATTAAAGCATGGTATGGTTGTCTGAAGTCTACAGGAATGATATGATGCAATTCTTCCAGCATTCAATAAGGTATTATTTGTGAAATATCTTTGCTTTTGTTTTAATGCATATTTGTTATTGTTATCTTCTACAAAAGGCTAAAGTATAATCCAATGCAATTACGGGTTCCTTGTAATTTGTTCTCTTGCGGTAACCAAACAATGTACTTACCGCAACGATGTTGACCAATAATGGTTCAGTGGTCCAGATGACACTTACAAACCAGCCGCTGTAATTCAATCATCTTAATTTTCTTGTTTCTTTTACTTTCTTGTTATTTTCAGGTTGCGGTCTAGTCAACTACAATACCAATCATTCGTTACCAAACATTCGATAAGTATAATTGTGTTGGTTGTTATTAATAGTTTTATACGAAGTCCTCACAGAAGACTCTGGAGAAATAAAGGAAGGTTAACGCTTTTATATTTCCATGCACCACGTACTTGTGGCCGAATTTTTAAAATAGACCATACTAGAAGAAAAATGGCAGCTATTGAAGCAAGGAGGGCTAGTGTTTTTAGGTGAGTACCACGATGACATAAAGAGAAAGAACATTTAACATGATATTCTTGCACAACAATATTTTCTAAGCATATATTAGTAACTTGAATATATTATCTTCATTTTTGCTGCACTTAATTAGATGCACATAGGCGTGTGTTCGATCTTTGTAAAACGACTTTTACCGGTTATTGTGTCATGCCTGAGGGGGCTTCCCGGATTGCTTGGGGCAAGAGACTCCACTTAACTTTTGAACTTTGCAATCCATGCATGTGTCTGCTCGAATCAGTTGAACTGAACTGTGTCCAGAAAACTTAAATTACCAAATGTTACCCCACTCAAATATTTGTTTTTATGACAAGTGTAGATTCAATTCTTGGCCTGCTTGATCCCAAGTATAAACTTAGCTGACTACGTGCTAATTGGGGACTTGCTAATTGGGGACATCAAAATTTAATTGCGGCACTTTGCAACTCTGACGAGGATCTAGATCACGCTCTCATGCACTTTAGAAATATTTAGGTTCTTGTGATCACTACTACCATGGCACCCTGGACTTAATAAACAATAATGCAGCAAACTATAGTACAATGTACAGTTACATGTTTAGGAACGTGCATGATATACAACATACATAATCGTATCTTACACATAAGCTGCTATATCTTCAAATACTGACATTGTTTTTACTTAGTCGTATCGTATCCGAATCTCGGGAAAGCCACTTAGAGTACTGATTACCCCATCGGCGTCAATTAAGCCTTCCATAGCTTGGCCAATGCAAGCACATATGGAGTGCTGTGGGTTTTTTTTGCATTGGTATCATGCAAACTATACTAAATAAATGTGAGTCTCATTGTCCATTCTGCAAAATTGGATTACTAGTTTTTATTTTACTTTTCAGGTATTGTCGCTTATTTCTACATGGCATACGAAATAGGTGGGCCAATGCAGTCATATCATAAGTGCTGTGGGTTTTTTTGCTTTGGTGTTAAAACTATACTAAATAAACGTGTCTCGTGGTTTGCTTGGCAAGAACGTGTTAGTAGCTTTGGTTTTACCTTTCAAATATTGTCACTTGTTCCTATAACATACAGGATGCAAGTAACTGCGTGGGGTTTGTGCCAAATCCCTTTTGTTGCACTCTCCGGGTTAATGTTATCACCCAAATACGGTAATTTGACAGCACATTAGCATATTTTTTAATGGCTTACATTTGCTAAAGTTTACAAAATGTAATACAATAATAGAATACCACTTTTCGAGAGTCTTCTGGTTGGGCATCTTATCATGCATGGCGAGGAACCCCATCATCCCCACCCCATTTCCTCTACCCAAACTTGCACCGGCGGGCTAGTATTTATAAATAATTGTCAGAAATCGCTTTTTGTATGTCACTGCAACCATTATGATATATCTGTAATAGGCATTCAAGAAGAAATACAGAAATCTTGAAATGCCCATGACTGGTTATGCTAGGGCGGCGTGAAGTTCAATTGAAACAAATGAACCAATAAAGGTAGTCTCGTCTCACGGTAGTGTTAATGATTGGCGATATGCCAAAAGTGGTTTTCTTTGACGCAACTCTAGAGATTAATTTTCAATCATTCTCTTGCTCTATTTGCTTTAAGAGAATATTAATTATTAGTTACACAAATTTTAATAATTAATTATAAATAATATTGACGCAATACTTAGCAGAATTTCCTATCGACGTGTCTAAATGCCCTTTGGGTAAGTCATAGGGATACAACTATTACATATGTAAGTTACAATGAACAATAACAACCTGTAAAGGGGCTAAAAATCATAATTACTACGTTTTGCCACATATATGTTGAACCCCCCCTATTCCAAGCTGATGTCTTATCTGAGCAGTTAAGCTAGAAGCCTATGCACTATTTTTATTTTATTGATGTTTTTATTAATGCTATTAGTAATTGGTTATATTTTAGTGCTAACTTCGGTGCTTGCAAAGTATAGGGTACCATAGGTCACCCTTGATTTGATGTAATTGGTATGATTTATGGCTATGTTGCAAGTGCCCAATCGGAATATAGTATGTCCTTATAGGGTCGGACGACCTACCCAAGACTCTCGTCAATGGTATTGCCAACCGCCGCAACGGAGCTATTTAATGTTATTCTTTGAAGATGACTAGAATTGGTAAAATATAAAACTTTGTGCTTGTTTTTAAGATGCTACCCATTAATAATATGTATATATTATAACTAATATGGTTGAGTAAGTATAAATAAAATGTGATCGGCGATGTATATTTTTTTCCTTGGGCGTTGTCGTGGTCATCTCCTAGTGTACTTCTAACGGAAAGGTTAGTGAAAATCTTTGTACATACGACTGAAACTACTAGCCAGTTTGCCTAGACAGACATTGACAGTAAAATTAATATTACTACGTATTAATAATTCAAAGAATATTGACAGTATATGGTATGCATCAGAATTTTTTGGATCAACCGATGTACAATACGTAGGGTCAATATTCGTATGCGTTCTTTTAGGAAGAGTTTTGTGTAATACGAAAAATAAATACAAGTGAAATAGGAAAACAATCAGGTATTCGTACCAAAAGGCAGGGTCACTCGTGTCGTAAACAGTGATTAGTGCTAGGCCGACATATCTAGAAAATGTGTTTTGTTAGAAAGAGGTGGCATATATGCTCCATCTTCTCCGGTACATTTACTTTAAATAAGGGAATATATACGCGTATAAAGGAAAATAAAAATATAAAAGTTCCGTTCGGCAGAGCTAATATTACTGATTAAGAAAGAAGCCAGTGCGTCTATTGTTTTAAAATTAAAATTAAGAAGAATTCCAATAAAATTACTCGTCCATCTCCTGAAATTACAGTTGTACGTTAAGCTGTGTGCAAGTATATACAAATAGGAATGATGCACCCAGTACTGGTTGTAGTAAGACGAAAAAGCCACAATATGCAGATAGCTGATTGTGTTACCAGTGTTCTATGGGGAATTGTGTTGAACTCCAAAAAGGCATAAAGTAAGTTTAACCTTTTTAGAGCAGAAAAGGAGGGCTCATAAACCTTTCTGGATGCAAAGTCATGCTGCTTTTAGATGCTTCTTTTGAGTAGCAAAGGTGTGTTAGTTGAATAAATTTTTGAAAAACAAATATACAGCTGACGCCTTAAAATTGTAGGGGGATGGTGGGGGGGAAATTAGATTAACAGTGGGAGTATTTTTTATATTGTTTTTTTGGGAAATATTGTCAAAAAGAAATAAGTCCCCTATAGGCAATACAGAGCTCAGTTCTAACAAAATGACCTAATTTGATCTTGGGAAACATGGATGAGTTCTATTTATCCTGGCTCTTTCTCCAATAAGGCTGTAGTATGGTGGTCTTCAATCAATGAAATAGTTTGTTAGAACACGTGTATGTTACAATGATTATTGAATTAATTAATTGATTGGCTTACAATATTAAATCTATTTATTTATTACATGCTATTAATGCTATTAATCAATAATTAATAAGTATTACTTAAACTATAATGAAAAAAGAGAAATTCTCTGTAAAACATAAATATTAATGAATTAATGAATCACATTGCGACCAATTCCTGTATAGCATATCAGATATGCAGTTTGACCTCAATTTAGTCTCACCATATTGCATGTGTTTAGAACGTTATAAATTAGCTCCTGAGACTGGAATTCTGGTTTTGCTTACGTCGATAGTCTTCCACTTAACACGTGTCATTGTCTGGACGTTTACGACCGCAAAAATTAGCGATCAATTTGCAATTGCTAATTCACCACAATTTCAAAATTCACAAGATTTGGACCAATGACTATGGTATACTACGATACTACACCAATCAGCATATAGACGGAAACAACTCCCTAGAGGGGGAGGCAACATTTCTATCTCCGTAGACTTTTCCTAAGTGCTTACCTACACTACAAGATTATATACTACTATGTATTTTTACTGCAAACATATGCAATATAAAATATGATAGTATCATATTATTGCATTGCAGAAAACCCCGTGTTATAAGCTATTATCCCATAGCATATCAAACTTAGAACTCTATTAACTATACCAAATTTTCAATCCTAGCCAACTAAATTCAAGATAGTTAATCTAGATTTGTTGACTGGACACCACAATGCTTGAAGGGATGCCTGCCCTGTTAGACATGAGAAGATGCTAGCCGTTCTGGTATTAAGGGCGAGCAAACTGCATTATACGGTTAACAACAGATGATCAGCCGTTCTTCACCACCAGTAGCAATACCGCCAACCATGACCATGACGCCTCTCTGCAGAGGGACTTCCCTGGAGAAATGATACATTCCTCTTACTCACTCCCAAATGGGATTACACCGCCTCCAATTTCCCGCCGAGTCGCTACCAACACTGGCTTCCCAAGACCAAGATCTTTTATCTTTTTATAAAGTAGCTCAGTTTATATTAAATAAACGAGCTTTTGGTGAGCTTCCCGAAAGAACCCCTGACTTCGGTATTTTCTCAATTATTATGGGATAGAAGTCACATAGGAACGAACCTGTCTCTAATTGTTCTCAACAGTATATTTACCATATAGTTGCGTGCTTCAATAATAGCCGTGTACATGGAGGCATCAAGCCATATTAAAGTTAAGGAAATGTCAAAATTCCTTATCAGAGAGGAAGAAAGAATTATGATTGGGTGCCCCAAGCATGAAAGTGGACCTTTAGCAAACGTATTTCCAATAACTTGTTTATTTGGATGGTAACAAGGCTTCCATATAGTTAGAGATATGTTCTTTGTTACCTACCAAAAAAATTATGGTTCTTGCTATCCATCAACGTTATTTTAGATATTATGGACTATGTTGAATATATCCTTATATTAGAAATTGTAATAATGTGTTGAGATCAGTTTTCTAATTAGAAATCGCAATTGCAAGCTATCACGTTATTCACTACAATTGCCAATTACACATGATCTCATAATTATCAAGGCTCCTGGTAAAGTGTTCGCCAGGGATTATGCTTCGATACCTACCATAATATCCACCGCCAAAGCATGGCTCCTTGGTTGATAGTAATGCATGAGGTGTGAATAATAAATTGACTTTTGCTATTTGATTGGCGGTCTATTGTTAGCATATATCGAGGGGGACGGCCGTGGGGATAGGTGAGAGAACCGGGTCTATCTGATCTACCTATTATATCTACTATGCTATGATTGGTTGAAGTTCTAATGTAAATAATAATAGGACCTTATAGATGGATTATGCTAATTGGTTAAGGTATCACGAGTGATGATAGATTTCATTACCCCACCCTCTTCCCTGTTTAGTTTATCCGCCCACCCTTTCTTTCTCCAATCAGAGAGTATTGCATAAGCATCATTTAATCACACTATATTGAAGTTGGTAGCAATAGAAGTTGATCCTTGAAATCTTGTCATTGACATACAAATATCAAATGAGACAGAGCCGAGGCTGGAGTCGACTTGTGGTGGAGTCACTGGTTCCTCGCATGTAGCAAACTCACACTTTAACTCCTTTTCTGAACAGATGCTATGATTCAGAGGAAAAATAGATCTTCACCTCTTTAGTTTTGATCACAGGTTCTTAGACAGAAATCAGGGCTCTGATCTATTTCCTCTTCTTGCAAATACTTTTCTTTGTAGTAGTATCATGATTGTTAATACTTATCACTTACAGAGTTACAAAATATTTTATTAAACACACTTGACATTTGAGCAGTCCTTGACTAAAATCTGTACATAGCGTCTGGTAGATGGTTGGTCTGTCTATCATACCTTAACCTTGTTGCTTAATTTAAAAGACTAAAACTAAATTATTGGGTTTGAGTTAGTACTTTAAACCTATCATACCATATATATGATATATACTTTGCATACCTTTTCTATTCTATCTGTTTTACATACCATATATATGCATACCTTACATAACTTGCATACCTTACATACCTTATCTACCTTACATACCATATATAAGATATATACCTTACATATGCTATCTACCTTACATACCATACATAAGATATATACCTTACATACGCTATCTACTTACATACTATATGCATCACATGTGGAAACCCGGAATCACAATTTAAGTGCCATTGCTATTCTGTAATATTTAGTTATCGCTAACTGTTTACCCTTATTAAACTAAGATAAGATATCATACTTAAACCTCTTGTTAAATTACCTCTGAGGGTAGGTGTGTTTCTTGTAATAATTATTGCTAACATGGATTAATTATAGGTTATTTTAATTACAATGACATACCACTAAACTTATTAACAACTTAATGTAAAATATACCAAAGTGCTGATTGTGTTAGACCCGTAACTTTAGAGGTACAATGCCATATACCACTCATCTATTTAATGCACACAAATACACGCATTGGTTATTTATGACAACACACTTCAATAAAAATGTTTTGTAGCTTACAAAAAAATATAAAAGACTACCTTAGATCTTTTAATAAGAACATAGTATCCTTCAACCAATAATGAATTACTTAGTACAGACTCGGATATTCTAGAGTGATTGGAAAAACTACTGCTCACACACTCTCTTCAATAAACATTTATAAAGGTAAAGTTCCTGTTAAAACTGGAATATTTAATTAATTTGCGTATTTCTTTATATGGTTATAATCATTTAATATTATTAACCATTATTATTACATATACTCTGGAAAAATAGTTAGTGCAATCTATTGGTGTTAAATGGGAATCCAAGATGATCGATCAATTAAAATTGAGCCAGTCAATGGCGGAAGCCCTGCAACTATTTATTAGGCCATTCCAGATCATATGTGTTCGAAGTGTGTTGCACCTTGGATTAAAAGTGTTCAAAAAAACCGTCAACAAAAGACCGTATATAAATAAGATAAAGTCTGTGTTTATCATTGGCTGTTTTTCTGTACGAACTAAAGCCAGCCTGACCGTTTTCCTTATGAACAGTTTGCGTGTAAAATAGCCGCTCCTTACTATTAGTTGTTTTCGTTCCTTTCATACTCTCCCACTCCCCGTTCTTTGTTATTGCAGTAATCTAATCCTAATATCCTTACTAAAATGGCTCTTTAGCTAACTACCCCATTGGTTTAACTGCCTGCATAATAGTTATTGACAAATCAATTTATCAGATTGAGAACTATGCAATCAACTAATGTTCATAGTTAATGTATGAATTGATTGAATTGACTGCATTATAGAATTAATAAAACCAGAAATAAGCAAATGTAATATATCCTAGAATAAATAAAAATAAAAGAATTAATTATAACCGTGCAGTGAGCGAGACCATCCTGAATATTTCGCACAATATGTTTCGGGGTTCAGATAAGTCATTGAAAATTATGCAATCAAATAATGTTCATAGTTATTGTATGAATTGACTGCATTATAGAATTAATAAAACCAGAAATACGCAAATAAAATATATCCTAGAATAAATATAAATAAAAGAATAAATTATAAACGTGCAGTGAGCGAGACCATCCTGAATATTTCGAACAATATGTTTTGGGGTTCAGATAAGTCATTGCTTAGACACCCTGCCAAAGACAAGTCCTGTTGACTTGTTTAATAAAAAAAAATATGTCTTGGCATATCTGTAATCCGTGTACGCAAAGGGATACGTAAGAATGCTCCCTAATTTGGTGTTTCTTTTCCTTCCAAACGAATATAGGTCACAGAAACGCTCGTGTCTTTACTTACTATTCCCAACAGTTCCCCATAAGAACGTATACATACGACACTACATCTCTGAAATCACATATCCTACAGTATAATATACTATTACTGGTTGAAACTGTCCTTCATTTCTGTAAGATCCACCCCAACTTTAAATGTTGATCCTCTGA
>NAOQ01000404.1:49551-64264 GCA_002751075.1 Ichthyophonus hoferi
CTTTTCCTTCCAAACGAATATAGGTCACAGAAACGCTCGTGTCTTTACTTACTATTCCCAACAGTTCCCCATAAGAACGTATACATACGACACTACATCTCTGAAATCACATATCCTACAGTATAATATACTATTACTGGTTGAAACTGTCCTTCATTTCTGTAAGATCCACCCCAACTTTAAATGTTGATCCTATAAGCATCTTGGTGAGTCCCTCAGTTGTACTGCGCTTGGTGTTCAAATACTCCAAAATAATCTCACCCTGGGTTGCCTTCTCTTGGTAAAAGCATTGGTGAGGGCAATACGTTTGGTATGAGCTGCAATTTTTTCTGGCCTGGGTAGGCTTCTATTCAGATTCAAAGGGCATGCATTGATTTTCTTCTTTACCATTACCTTTTTCTTTGTTCCACTAGACTCAGGACTTGCTATGATGTTGTATTCTTCATAGAGTTACTTTAAGGTATGTTCATTATTATTAGAATCTGGTGAGAACTGAACGTAGAACTTTTTTTTTTCTTCACCCCTATAAATTTCAACTTTGTTGCAGTTGCGCCAGATGATCTTTTCTTATACGAGATATTGTAGTTTAAAATTGACTTCCTACTTGGGCCTGTGAGGTATATTAAAAAGTCAAGTCCTTATCTGAGGTATTGTGAACCTCTTCTGTCTTTGGATTGGTTTCTGTAGTTTGGAAGTTGATAATCATAATATCATCTGGTAAATGTGTACGTATTTTCTTGGACTCAAAAGAATCTATGAAGAAAAAAAGCTTTTTTCTTCTTTAGCAATTCTAACTGGATCTAGAATGAAGGCTCAGTTTGTATGAATAAATCTGAATATTTGCTTTTGATTTTTCATAAAGTCCTGGGATATTATCAATTGGCTAAGGTTGAAATGTTATTGAAGCAAGATTGTTAGTTTCTCTTGTGATCAGGTGCGTACTAATTAAGTTGTTTTTTTTTTGGGTCATTTGATGTCTCTAATCGCGACTGTGTTTAAAGTCATAAAGAGTACTAGCACAGCTAGTTTTCTTTTATAGTTATTTTATATTTGTAATGGGGGAAAGTCCAAGTATTGAAACTTTGTATAACCGAACTTTCTATGTACTATTTGTTCTGTAATGACCCTGATTGATTCAGGTTCTTGTTTTCTGGTCATATAGCAATGTATTAATATATTTTGTTTCTACTAATAACAATATTACTAATTGCTCAAGTATTTCAGCCACTACAAATGCTAGGCTGTATGGTTCATGATATCTTGTACGAAAACACTTATCGCTGATTGTTTATTTTGCAATGTACCTCTAAATATACAATAGTGTTTACAATGAGGTTTCAATCGGCATGTAAGTGTTAAGATATTAATTAATGACAATTAATTGATTTCATTATGTCACCAATTAATTATGAATAGATGCTTACTTAGTGCAGTGTAACACGTAAAGTTATTGTTGTTTAAACAGTGTTGGTCATCTGAACTTTAATTACACTTAGTGATTGATATAGCATACGTAGTATTCATTAATTAAATTAATAATGCTGACAACATGATAAGATAACATACAAGGTTGATAGCATGTTAGATAATACCTAAGTTTTCTAACGGCATGTTAGATAACCTTTAGGTTGAGTACTTCCTCAAATAATGTGTTGTTTAAAGACTTATCACCTGGTTAACCGATATTGACCATGAACCAACAACTATATAAAGACCAAACACAGACTTAGTCTAGAACTGATTTTTATCTATTGAACAATAAAGATCGTGCAAAAGACTTATATTTTTGTTCTGTTTTTTTGGTCGTTATGAGAGTCCAGAGAAGTGAAACTTCAACGCCAACAGTCCCAAGTGTTAAGAAGAAATATGCGCTATAATCAACAACAGAATCAGAGTCTGTGGGACCTAAAAAGTTAAGGGTTGAACTTTTAACAAATAGCAGCGAGAAAGATAATTTAAGGGACCATTCAGGGGACCTTGACTTTAGCTCCAGTAAGTGTGAAGACGGACAACCTACAAATAATAGCTATGATATATACTATGTTAGGGTACTAAGTAAGTTATAGATATAGAAGCTTTTAATGCTCTGTAATTGTAGAAACTTTAAAAAACATGAGATCATATGATATAATTGTGTTGGAGCTCATAGTGAATAGATATGCTTACTTATCATTGCAATTTCTAGTCAAAAATAATGATGGCAATACCTGCTAATGTACTGACATAGAGTTTCAACTCTCTGTACTGTTATAACTGCAATGAACTTTGGTGTTATTTATTTTTCTCTATTGTTCTATAACTTGTAATCAGGATCTAGACTAAGCCTGTGTATACTGGCTATACACTTTCCGGATTAGGTCAAAGACAGTTGACCATGTAATAATTATTTGAGTTGGACATATTACCTAATAGAAAATAAATATGACTGTTCTGAAACATGTTTTTATAAGCAACTCCTCCAATGACTATTTAATGGGTATTCAGAAACTTATATAGCACATATGTATTATTAATCACTATGTGTGTAATTCAAAGTCAATGACCAACACCATTTAAAACCATCATGAAATTTCACTCTAGAATACACTAAACATTTAGTTCTAATTAAATACAATCAGCACTGTCATCGAATTATTCAATTATCATTAATCAATGTGTCCCAGTCTTAAGTACTGAGTGAAACCTCATTTCAAATGCTTCTTAACACATATGGAGGTTCAATGCTAGATAAACAAGAAGTATGTTTAATGAGATATCTTAAAGTTTTGATCTAAACACTTGTAGAGGCCGAAGTACTTCAACAATATTTAATCCAAGCATTATATCCTTCAATATCATGATACTATGCTGATTGTCACTCAACAAACTAACCAGGAACTGACCTTGGTCAAGCTCCTCCAGCAGCTGGCCTAACCATACAGACTCCATTACTGTTTTAGTGAGGCTTATAACTTAGCTTTGGTGGATCTCATTGCGGTAAGACCCCACAAATAGGATCGCCAACTCACCACCAATTATCGAAATCATAAGAGAAATTGATTTCTGGATTTCAGAAGATCCCATAAAATTATATTTGGAATGTATCCTTAGTTTTAATTTCCCATCATGGTATATGATACCTAGATTTGGAATATTGCATAGATAGACAAAGACTTGTTGCATCATCTGCATGTACCCCTCATGAGGGGCACTAAAAAGCCTCCCGACCAGACCAATGGGAAAATCTAGCTTGGGGCGTGCTGTACAGATGACCCACAACAGTGATACAATCCCAAAAAGGTATGCCGGGCTTATTTTCTGACCAAAGTACTGCTGTATGGTCATATGGTATGACCAAGAGCATTCATCAGGTGACAATACCCTTGGGTAATTCCCCTTACCAAAACTTTCTTGACCATGAACCATATCAATGAACCTATTATAATACCAATAGAATCGTCTGGGGCATGCAAAATTTTAAAACTTTTAGCAATCTATGGTAGTTAGAGCGACTTGTCCACGGGCTTCGGGATTACCAATTGAGTGTTGTATAATAGGAAGAACTATATATATATATATATGTATTATGATATTGTTTAGGAAATATTAAATGAATGCAAAGGTTTGTGTGTCACAAATGTATTTATATTTGCCTATAACGGTAGCAAACATGCACACAGGCACGCGGGATTACTGGCCAAGATATTAGCACCATGAGTATTGCTACCCTCTGACCTGCTGATAGCCCTCCTGCAAATTACCTTATTTAGTCAAGGAGGATTTCAAACTGTCAACTATGTGTTGATCGGGGTATATCTATCTATATTCTCTGTTTGACTTTTCCACTATATATAGTTTTAATTATATTTATTATTATATGTTGAATACGATATATTAAAACTATATGTTAAAGCCTTTATTTCTTTTAAAAACAATTTACATTAATATATTATTTTTTATAATTATTGAAGTCACTCTATCGTCATTGATATTGGTTTATCTACCTTTCTCTAAACGCTATTAACCAATAAGGAGTTTTATCTGTCTCCAGACACTAATAGAAAGAGACACCTGGCATAGTGGTTGGATACATATAATTATCCTGTCGTCTTCATCTTCAGTCAGTCAGCAATTTACCTTTACTTGAAATTTACTATGATAAAAATTGGGGATAATTTGAATATGCTGTTCTAAGATACCCATAAAATTGTGAAGTTCGCCTCACTATTATTGAGGTTTGTTTAATTATTTTTGAATTTCATCTTGATGTTTCGGTTGCTCGTCGCGGAATTTGGAAAATTTGTGTAAATATTTTTGCAATATTGTATTCTTAAAATTTGTGGCAACACTCACCAAATACGCTGTAATAATGGCTAGTAGTTTCTTACCCGGATGTGCCGGGAACCGCATATGTGTGAGCGGTCGGAGCTTTATTATTGTTTTTTAGACATTTTTTTATACTTCGTTTTCTAGCGAGTGTTATTTTTTTGATTAATATCCAAATCGCCCCAACCATAGATATTCTTATTGGCTAATACAATTCATGAAAGATAACAGAGGCCCACTAAGAATGTTTGATCTTATCTCATAGGATTATACTTCTGTTTCCTTCTGAATGGCGTATTAGCCAATTCACTAACTTGCACACCATGTATCGACAAAATCAATTTGAACTATGTGTTCATTCAGAGTTAACAATCTTGAAAAAAAACTCAATATAATTTAAGTGTTTCCACCAATGTCATTTAATATTGTGTTAAAAAAGGAATATTTATTTTATTTAGGTATTCTTATACATAGCCATAGTCATTTAATATGATGAGCAATTATATTAGTACATAGGTAGCCTGAGAAAAATAGTTAGTGCTATCTATTGGTGTTAAATGGCAATCCAGTTGATCGATCAAAATTGAACCAGCCAATGGTAGAGGCCCTGCTACTGTATATATTTCAGATCATATGTTTTTGGGTCCTGATAATATATTGCTTAGGCATTCTACCTAAGCCAAATCCTGCCGACTTGTTTAATAATAAAAATGTGTTTCGGCATATCTGTACTCTATGTATGCGAAAGGACACGTTAAAATCTCCATTAATTCTGTATTCTCTCTTAAACAAATATAGGTCACAGGAACACTCCTGTTTCTACTTATTATTCCCGACATATTGTCTACACAAATTGAGCATGAACTCCTCCCCTTCCTCCTTCTCCCGATTTATATACAAAAATCATCAACGGATATTAAGACCCATAGAATGGTTCATATCCTCTTACAAGTGAATATACATGCATCAGAATGCGTGTGACATAGGCCACGGGAATTTAGAAAAGAGAAAAGAGTACAGTACCAAATCAACAGTGAGGAATAAAGTTTGTAGAGTGCCTTAACCAGCTTCCAGACTGCTTATAAACAGGATTGATGAGCAAAGCCAATAATATGGTAGACAGACATACATGGGTTCCTAAATATATACATTCAAGAAGACTTGTGTGGCCTCCACCTGAAGGATGTGGAGCCCTATATTTGCGGCCAAAACTAAAATAACTTCAATCCTAGTAAGTGTTGCTACTAGGCTGGAGATAACTTGGTACTGATCAAACTTTTCAGCATTACCCTGAACTACAGGACAAACATTGTACTTATTAAGGAGTGTATCAACTTCTACCTTGCATGTCAAAACCTAAAGCAGTTGAAATATCTGAGCCCCAGATGGTTTATCAGTGAGTTCATTCATAAACTGGTCCACCAGCCCCTTCAACTCTAAATTGCATGTCATCTCCCAATTCTTTCTGTTAAAGCCTAGTATAATAGTCTTGATTGTCCTCGATACAGCACACCCTTGTACTATGGTGGAAGTGTCAGAATTTAAATATTATTTTAGAAATAGTAAATAGCATATTTTGGTAAATTGTAAACTGTAAGGGACGGTCAATCTGTAAGATTGGAACCGCCGACCCAGTTTGATCCGGGTCATGCGATGAGATCGAAGACGCTAAACCAGTGTGTTATCCATGTGGTACTGTACCAGTTAAACTAAAAAAGGTACTGCATAACTAGGATGCACAGGAAATTATCTAGTATTTAAAGAATGGGTCAAGAATAAAGGAAATCAGTTAAATGTATACATTGCTCTTTGCTTTATCTCCCACGTGTGGTTGTAGCTTAGTAAGTACCTTCCGAGGTGGAGAGGTACATAATTTGATAGGAAGCGCCAAAACACTGCTGTAAAACCTCTTTACCAAACTCCAACACCACAGTGGCATTGGGCCCAAACTTTTTTTAAAACCTTTTTAAGTTCAATTCAGTTGACATAATTGCTTCCATTCAATAAAATGAAAATAAGAACTTAATCCAGGGTTCAAGATAAATAAGCCATTAAGCACAATCTTACAGACCAACGCAGTTTTATGATCTGTGCTTACAACTATTGGTGCTAGTTTATAACCAGGCAAAATAACTGGCTTATCAAAATCTGTGTCCAATATCTTCACTGGCTCGGATCATGGCAAAATAGTGTCTACTGTATTCTTATTGTATTCATTAGGGTTGTCACCAAAGCCCAGTATTGGCACATTTAATCCAACAATTTAAGGATGGAGACCAAATTGAAGGCATCGTTAGTTATTTTTAACTCAGCCACCAATAGCACTTGACCCAGATACGGAAGACATATTTGATGTTTTGTTGCTAGATGAAAGAATCATGCCTTCTTCTGGTTTTACCACTTAGCTGAACTGGTTAAGTGCCAGAACACATTATTCTGACATTGTTTAACCCTCTAACGTCATAAAAACCCTTAGGAACATCTACAGAAGAAACCTCCAGGATGCTAAAATTTTGCTGACTATGCACCACCTTAAGATATGATTTTTCAACTGCTAGCTGCAGCTCAAGATGAGTCAAATCATTTGAAACTTTATATCAGATCTGTTGAACTTACTGATTCACTATCACCATTATTATCCACAATCTTTGACTGTCTACCAAATTATCGTTGAAACTCGTGTTTAATTCTTCTAAAAGGTTTTGGCAAAGTTCTTCCCTGTCAGAGGAGAATCTAATACTTGTCTTCTTCTTTCCATCTATTGATCCAAATTTATTTGTCCTAAGAATAGCCCTCTTTTTTTTAAAATTTGGTAGCGTTGGGAGTTGGCGTCTATCTCCTCAAAACTACCATTACTGCTTCCTAAAAACGACACAAAGAAATTAAGTCTTTGGTACGGGATTGTTATTGTAATAACCCATATAACCGAAAGGATTAAGTCTAAGTTTGTGTATGCTAGTTATATAGTTGTTGGCCCAGGTCAATACCAGTTGGCCTTATGAAACACACCAGATCTACGTATATCCCCGTTTAGGTAGGGGTTTTGCCAAACTGTGTTATTTGCAACATATTTTTCAATGATTATTCAAAGAATCATTTTGTTGTTATGTATCTTGTTTGTTTCATGCCTCGTTTTGTTTGCTTAGAAACCAACGGCCAACACTATTTAATAACCAAGGTGAATTCCCAAACTAGACGTTCCTTTGCAATCTAGTCCTAATTAAATAAAATTAATGACGTTGTACCTAAATAATTGCCATTAATTAGCCTCTAACTCTTACAAACCAATTGACACCTCATTGTAGACGCTATTGAATATTTAGAGGTACAATGCAAAACAAACAATAAACATTGTGATTATGTACAAAACATTATGAAGTATATAGCTTAATATTTGTAGGAGCTGAAAAACTCTGGCACTTTCCCAGTGCCCTTTGCACCACTCTATCCCAGTTCTCGTATACAAATTTAGGCACCAATAGCTGAGTGTCTAAATTGACATGGCCGGAAACAATTGTGTCTCCACTATTGAAAATAGCCTTGATGGTCATGTACTGTTGCTGATTAACTTGAGCTGTGGGCTGAGTGCTGGGCCTTGTCAACCCTGTTGGGCACTCCCCGCATCATGTATACTGTAGAGCCCATTGTCCACCTCAATACATATTGATTATACTGGTTTTGAATGTTAGGCAAAAGGAAAGATATTTTTTTTTTAAAAAAAAAAACGTATTTTGAACAGTGTAAACAATGTAGTTTAAACTAAGAACAAGTATATATTACTTGTGTTTTCCACTTAGAAATCATATGAAGATCCCCTCCGTACCTCTATGGTTAACCTTTATCAGGGCTGGGGAATTGAACACAGTCAGCTAGTCCCAAACATGCAGTATCTCCACTGGTGGGCTCTGTTCTTTCATTCATTGATAATAGGGTGACACATGGTCAGGCAGTGATGTGATAGGTGTTAGATTTTGAATATATGCCTATGTATGAGTATACTCTGCACAGTATACTAATAGTGCATGGAAAAGGATCAAGCTAATCCTGGTTGTGTTTGCCATCCTTTAAGTTTTTCTCTATAATGTCGTTTTGGATGCTAGAGTTCATGAAGGTTTGTAAATGTTTGATACTTCAGTCATCTAAATATTTTTTGAAGGTGGCATTGATGAATTCCATTCTATTGTTTGACAAAACTTCTTTGATCTCTTTTCAATTTTTCTACTTGCCCGGCCTACTTCTTCATGAAATTCCTTGACGTACCTTAATACTTTTGTTTTTGTTTTGACCACTTATCCATCAACATAAACAAATATCAGTTACCAGAATGAATAGCTAAAAGAAGATCAATGAGGTCAATTAGTCAATAATTTAACTAGGATGCTGAACCATATTGTTGAACTAAGAAGAGCATATTCTTGATTCTGGCCTTGACACAATCAATATAATATAACTTTTAACATCAATATTGCAGGTTAATACCGGCTCTGGCTGCTGCCTTCTTTATGATCTGACTGTTAGCATGTCTGAGCCCCAATGCAATGTCATATGGAACAGCAGCATCATCTTTTCAGACTCAAAAATCAAGGTAGTCTTGTTCACGTTATGTACAAATGACTCATGGATGAAAATACTTTTCTTCTCTTTCTTGTTTTTAATAAAGATCCCTTTTCCATTGTTAAACTCCAGTTTATCATCTCATTTAATCAAAGCATTGTATCCCTTGTTTATAATTTAAATTCTTTAAAAATGGGGACACACACACTTAGGGACAAACAGAGCATCTGCCAATTTTACCACCCTATCTCAACCATTCACATTAGTCCTAATCACTATCATTCCTTCCTTCTTTATCACATAGTAGTCCTTACTGCCCCACCTCACATGTGTTGAAGTTTACAATCATGTCAGTTCTAAGTGTATCATAGTGGGTTGTTATATGGCAGGTTGTGCTAGTCTTAAGCAATGTCCGTCCTCATCATGCACTAATTCAAATACTCGTTCATTTTAGTCATCAGCATGGCCATATCTTTAACTTTGTTCTTGCATAGATGGCAGTCTCCACTTTCTTGCTATTATCGAACACTACCCTCACTTGAATAGTACTTAGTTCTCCACCCTCATTTGCACACACAGTCATACAGTAGTCCACGCTGATATGATGCCAACAACAATTCTCGAGAATTATTTTAGGCCAGTGTTCCAATGATTTATCCTTTCAACTGCCTTTCAGAATTCATTGTACTTGGTATATGGATAGCCCATCTTGTTTTAATAATAAGAAATTACTTGGGTTTTGCATCTCTGTTGTCAAATGTCAAACTATTTACTAGGGTTTCACTTTGAACTATTTGCAATCACTACTGCCTCCATCCTGTCTTTTTTCTGGTATATACCACCTTCCAAGAAAGGGAGGCCTCGCAGAATTGTAATAGGTTGCAAACCCTGTGATTCCACCCACATACGCCCCAATGAACGCCATATATCGGTGATAGCCCCTAACAGGCTTTGTGATGTGAGGGTATTCTAAATCAGCATCAAAAGTACAGCTCATATTTACCAATTTACCTTGTAATTAGAGTTTTCTATTAATAAAATTCCTTGTCATATCAGAAGCCCAAATCACAGTCAGTTGGTACTCAATTCACAATTCTACTTTCAACTCATTTCAGCTATTGCTTTACATCTTGTAAGCATGGCAGGGGATAAAATAAACTGAAGTGTTAATGTTGATTGCACCTCCTTCACAGACTAGCAGGACAATCACACAGAACATCAAACGTCCAGCAAACATTTCCATATTGGAACTATCAACGTTTTCAAGCAGAATCATATCTACATTTGGAATTTTTGTGAAGATCACTTACATTCTCCAACGTTGGAGGGTAATCTGGATCTCTTGCGCTTGCTCTGTAAATGTATTCTCTCCTAGCTTCACACCTTGGGATACTGGCACTTTGGGATTAATATTGGAGGCCGTCCAGGTTGGCAGATCCTGGGCATCTATCACAAACAAATCTTCCTTATTCTGATAATGAGAAAATAAAAGAAAAAGAATAAAAGTCTAGCAATAATACTTTTGTGTAATGTAATATTAATATTAGTTATACAGTAAACACATTAGCCCTGTCAGCACCAATTTCTTTTGCCTATATTAGTTTTTTATTACTAGTTGCAACAAAACTAGCTTGTATGAATAAAGTAGTAAAGACCTGTGTGTGTACAAAACAGGTTGAAGAACTTGTACACCATAATGGCAAGACAGTAGACTGGCTATGTATTTATTACCAGAACTGAGTCCAATGCTGGAACCAATCCAGCTTTAAGTCTTTAAATACATGATAAGGCAATTGACACCTAGTTGTACAATTTATAAAACTCTAATTTCTAATTGCGTATTGCTATTACTACATTGCTAGAAAGGTAAGGTTTCTATCAGTATTTAATTAGATTATAATGAACCCAAAAGACTGCCTTAGATTCTACAGTAGGAACATGATATACTTTAACCATTCATAAATTACTTAAATACAGATTCTATGACATTCCAGAGCAACTGGAAACACTATTGCTCACAGTTTTGTATTATATTATATTAGTCATACTCTGTGTTATACTATATTATCTGTATTCTATTTTACAACTATGGATTCTATGGTATGGTAGTGTACTATACTATGTTGTATTGTATTGCATGATATTGTTGCATGATCTTATATTTCTCTGCATTTTATTATATTATTATTATTTTGCTAGACTACATTGTACTGTATTCTATCATTAAACATTATATTCTATAGTATGGTAGTGTAATATATTATGTTGCGTTGTTTTTTATTATATTGTTGTGTAATATTGTGTTGTACTGTACTATATTATACTGTGCTGCATCATATTGTTATACTATTCTGTTGCATTATATTATAGTATATTATGAAAATGCATTGCTTAATTTATATAAGCAGTCAACTTTTATGTATGTATTATACATAGATGTGTACAAGAGAATCATTTTAGAGAATACACCGAACAGGTATGACACCATTTGAAAGGAAAATATAATAGACTAAATAGACGTAGGCATGGTTTTTATTGGTGGAAATGTTTTACGTATATGAACTTACTGGCAAATAAAAAAAAGAATAGAATAAAATATATAAAGGTATATGCTCTGTGTTGATGAATACGTAGTGTTGCCTTAACACATGTACAGTAGTATTCACAATGATAGAGGAATAAGTATATATATATATATATATATATATATATATAAACAGATAGATGTATAGATATGTACAACTAGATAGATAGATATATATAGTAACCAAGATATTACAATAGGACTATGCTTATAACGGTAGATCTATGATTGGTACACGTGAATTAATCAGGAGTCACAAGCTCAACACCATGATTACTTTTGAATTAGCGGGTTGATAGTAGTATGACAATAGGATTATAGTTTGGGATATTTGACACATTAAAATCATTAAATGTAAAATTAAAAACTAATATTATATATATATATATATATTGGGTCATGCAATAACATGGCCAAATCTATAGTACTATTGTATAATATAATATGGTCTGGTATCATATCATATGAATGATTCAGCAAAATATACCATGAGATGACAATCACTAATGGTATACAAAGGCTGTCTATGAGATAGTGAGCTGTGATTTTAAGTAATAATATCATTGGTACAGTTTATCTGGTAACATGTTTAAAAATGTCGTAAAGAGTTTACTATTACAATAGTGTGGCAAGATTAATATATAAACATTAAATACTACGTACGAATATTATATATTAATACTATATAAAAATACTGTATAGAAGTACTATACAGTGTATAATAATAATACTATAGACATGAATAAGAGACGGTATAGGATGTATTAAAGTAGCAAAAAAAAGAAATAATATATTAGGATAGAGCTGGGAATATAATTGATACGTTTTATAATACTGCATGAAGTTGTATGATATTGTGTGTCCAGATAACATCTTATGACAATGTAGTTCTAACCATTAAATAATAAGAGTTGTAAAATTAAAAAATATGATTTGAATTATGCTATAATACATGTGAAATAGTGCACTCTATTTACTGATTTACCAAGAGAGAAGGCTATTGGTGTAAGATACCTTATAATATAAAATATATCAATCAAAGTTCGTTCAATACTGTTTTACTCAATAATATTATAATTGCCAGTACTTGCAATGTGTCGCGTAAAATATATTACAGGAAGAGAGATTAGGATATTGTAAGACAATGCACGGGAGTATATAACGGACTATGGTGTACTGCTTCAGTAAGATAATGCATGATATTGCAAAATAGTTAACAATATAATACCAGTTTATGCTATAGAACAGCAGATCTTTCTGCTCAAATACAGCACATGATATCATATAGCAATGGTACCTATAATAGAATAAGCAGATATAGAGATCGGGTTCTATCTTGTATATATAGCGTAAATTAAAGAAATTTATAATGTTGTGTAACATAAACAACTAGCTATATTATAAGATAATTCCAGTTCGAGTATTATAGTCTATAATATAGCACACCATTAGTATACCTTATCCCCATCAGGGGTCTCTATAACCTGCATTCAAGAACTAATACTGCACCTATTGGAAAGGCAGTCAATAAACCATCACAGGCCAAGGCTGGCATCATATATTTTAAGCAGACCACTTCTTGTATCATATATCTCAGACAAACGAGGTAGAGCAGTAGGGTAAGTCACAACATAAACCATTTTACAAGAAGGATAATATAAAATATATCGAAAGAATAAAAATATAGAGATAGTATGTTAATTGGTTATGCAAAGGAGGTAGGCGAGTGTGAATCCTCCGTTGATCGTTTCATATCTACCTCGTCAAGTATATGTCTACCTTGCTCCACCCACTGCGAATAACGCATTCGCCAATCACCGCTAGGGAGTTCTTTCATTGACGGTGGGTCACGCTTTACTCTATCCAGTGTGGTCTGCACCTCTGCCAATCTACGTTTGAGATCATCTGACTCCAGCTCTAAGTCTTGCACCCGTTTCTGCAACCCTGTACACTTTCCTTTCCATTTTTCTACTTCTTCTTTGATAATATCAGCAATGGGACTAAGTAACTCCCCAGCACTATGACTTGACTTGTGTTCACCAGGCACAAAAATCGGTGGGGCTCGCCCACTGGGCGAGCCATGTTGACCATTTATAGTACCATTCCAAGGAGCAAAGTGTTGGGAGAGAGGGGTGAAATGTGCATTAAGGTAGTTGGTTTGGAAGGAACCGTGTGTATGTGAAGAGTTTCCCGTATGATGGCCGTCATATATACGACGAGGGTCAGGCGAGCCTTCTAGACCGACTGGTAGGTGGAGGTCTGACACCCCAAACATGTTTGCAATATCTGAAATCTTCTGTCGTTTTCGACTTTGTGGCTTTGAGCTAGAGTTGCGAGACAAGTCTCCCCTCTCTTCTTTGATACTAGATCGCTTAGAGGACAACGCCTTAGATAGTGCCTGTGGGGTATCCTCCTCTGTCTCACTCCCATCGTCATCCTCAACGTTCTTATGCCTATTTTCATCTCTGTTTCTAGTGGGTTTTGCAGTGTGAGGGGAGGCCTGAGCCTGTACGGGGCAGGATTCTCGAAGGCCAGAAGGCGGGGCTGGTGAGTCGTCCCGTCTCAGCAGTTCTTGTTTTAATTTTAGTACAGCATGTGCATCAGCTTGACTGGTAGCCGAGCTGGCAATATGACAGGGTGTGGCCGGTCCAGCCCGATGTCGTGCTTGCTGTGCCCATGTTTTCCTCTTGAGGAATACCGGGGGGTTAAAGCTCTCGCATACAGCCTCAATAGCCACCTTCCCCTTCGCTATGGGGTCACCGTTATTGTACCTAGGTGTGCTAAGTATTTCTGCACCCTCTCCATCAAATCCAAAATTCTCAACCCCAACAGTTTTCTTCCAATTTTTCCAAGTATCTCCGAGCATTTCCGAGAATTTATTGGCAGTAATCCATTCCCCCTGCCAAAATACCTTACCGGTGTAGTGACCTTCCTTAACCCAGTGCAGTTGTAGCCATGCTTTGTGTTCACGAAACGAAACAAGCCACATACCCTTACCCGGGAGGTTGTCTGTACCGTGAATCTCAAACTCGGGAGTAGAAGGACGTAGAGGGAGGCCCTCCTGTTGTGCAATTTCTCCCATCCCTATTTTTCATTAATTTATATATTGTTAATAAATAAAACCCTAACTCTATCCCTATGGCTTCAATAATTTATAGGTCATATAAAACTGGAAATATACTACCAAACATGAAAATAATATATAATATAATATATACTATAAGTATATACTAACCCTAATTAATGAATAATGAAGATCCCCTAAGCTGA
>NAOQ01000405.1:0-14338 GCA_002751075.1 Ichthyophonus hoferi
ATTATATACACTATATACATTATATACACTATATACATTATATACATTATATGCACTATATACATTATATGCACTATATACCTTATACACTATATACGTTATATACATGATATACATTATGTACACTTGCCTGTCATAAAGGTTATAACCACATATTGACTCTGTCCATACAAATATATGGAGAAATAGCCACAGAGGGAGAGGGAGAGGGAGAAAGAAAGAGAAGAGTATAACACAGCCGGTACCTCTCCTCACAGCATGTTTTGTTTGGGCTCTCTATGATTGTTAGTATGGCTAACTTTCTGCATTTTCTCTTCCAACGAAAACAATTCGAGCTGGTATTTATATCTCTCGTTTTCTATTGACTATATCCTGAATTCTTTTTTTTATTGGATAACTTCTTGTCTCTCTTCAAATGTGGGTCGTTTAATTGGTCATTTTTTTATCTTCCATCCATTTTGTCCAAATTGGCATCTAAGTTGTAATCCCACACATGCCTGATTGCTAGCCAATAGGATATTGCATGGAAGGCTTAGGCCAGTATATTGTCACATCCAATCAGAGTTCCATTTGCAAATTTAGTACATTTCGGGCCAATGAAATGTGAAGTGAAGTCAATATAGACCTTGCCGATTGATCTATTGAAATAAAACGAAGGGCAAAGTCTCGCAATTACATAATGTATCCACCAATCATATATAGTCTAATCATAGCATACTACTGCCTGTATCTTACAGTAGGCACTGGTATTCCATATAAAGTAGATGCTCAGTGCAGGAAATTTTGCGACATGTTGTAAAATCATTGAAATATCCGAATTATTGGATGATATTAGGCCTATTGATTAATAATAATCTATTATCCTATTGGACTAGCATATTAATAACCCTTTATATCTAGCCCAGTGGTTTTTAGAAAAAAGATAGTCAAGCATCATATGATGCTATTATGTTGTTAATTGTTAAATGCACTATGCTTGGTACAATATATCAGAACCAATAATAATTGAGTGTTTCAGCCCAGCGCCTCGGCGGCCAATGCGCGCTCAAGACGCATCACAGAGCCTTATGAGTTCTGGGATCCCTCTCCCTGTACGGTGATTATGTTATGGTATGTTACATGTATAGTGATATAGTGAGAGTATATATATAGATGTTGTAGTTAATCCTATTATTGTTTGTAATGTGTCACTCATACATTCCTAGATATATGCATACATATATGCATACATGCATACATACATAGATGAGTAACCTTTCAATTACCCACGGTAATCCGTCCAATTATATGCTACAGGCCGGGTCACAAAGCCTAACTATACGGAATGCATGTATTTAAGTATACCTATCAATGGCATAAGCTCATTTATGGTATAACTCCGTCCCTTTATAGCCTAACTACCTGTCTATTATTGTAGTTGTATCTATATAATACCTGGGATAGGCTGATTATATAATGTCAATTTCTTTCTATGGTCTTGCATTTGTATAACAACCAATCATCTTCCTACAGTTTAGTTTCGCCCGTACAAGTCCTGATCATATATACGTCATCCTCTGTGGTCTATTCGTTTTTCATTTGGATGATCTACGCTTTGATTGCATCCTAATTACATCTATATTTGTCCGCCAATTCCTGTCTTCCATCTATATTGCGATGTATAATTGTCAATCCACAATCCACATATAGATATATGTATTCACACTAACCCCTCATAATTATTGGTGCAAACTACGTACCAACTATAATTTGTATTCTTTAACAATCACATGCCTCGTCATTTCAAATCATTGGCCCTTTATACATCTATATTTACTGTTTTTTACCCATACCCCATTCTCCATTCATATATATGTATAAGCTTTTTGACTGCATGAATATGTGGTGTAACTGTATCCTGGAATCCAATCAAAATGTCTTGTTATGTTTTCTTAACTTTTGCGACAACAGGGATTCGCTGTGGCCACTCGTGTTCAAGGTACCTTAACCCCTATTGGTAGATGTGTGTATGTTGGTATGGAGTAGTATAGTTGGGTGATAATATTAATATTAATATTAAATATTAATGGTAATAATAGTAATAATAGTAATAATAATAATAATAATAATAATAATAATAATAATAATAACGTACGAGAGGAGGGCAAGGCCCGGGGATAGATCCAGTTATAGGATAGGAAAATAACTTTACAAAGTACTAAAACACTTTCTTGGGGCCTGTTAGATCGTGAAGCACAAACCCGACGTCTTAATGGTGTAGTCTACCGTGAGATTCAGAATTTACAACACGAACCCCCCCGGGTGTCGCAGTACTGTCAGAAATTCGCCCCTTCCCCCCCTGTAAATCGTACGTTGACCTTTCAAACCCTTTTGAATCAGGGTTGATCACTGATATTTTATACCACGGCTTCACTCAGTTCTTTCTATCTCTGTAGTATTATTTCTGTATCTCTTTGTTTTACATCCCCTAGCTTTCCCTTTCTTTATCTCCATTTTGTCCTTTCCCCTGTTGTAAACCTCCACAAGCAACATAGTAAATAATAACATAGTGGTGTGGGCGGTGTTGCTAATGTGTGACTTTTTTTAGCTAAAACCTACAGCATATAGAAATAGTCATCATGTATTACTAGGTCCTGTTTTACCTCATTCTAACCTATTATATATATTCACATGCATGCATACTATCATACATACATACATACCTATATCTATGTACATAAACCCACCAATCACCAATACTGTAACAGGTCATGCTGGTGGCATGACCTACCGCCAATCCACAGGAACCTATCGCACTACCCCCATCTCACCTGTGTTTTCCTCGCGCTATACGACCAACCCTTATGTAGAGTAGACCTACGCGCGACACTATATCGCACTTCACTCCTCTTACGGCCACTACACGAGCATTGATTGGTTCTTTGCGGGGTGATGACATCATAATAGCGTTCTAAATGTAGTATAAAGGAGGTGATTGAATGAAGGCTTGTACTATATATGTGGTCATGGGAAATGATTGGCATGGCTGTATGTAGAGATATGGATATGATAACTAGTGAATCATTGCATCCGTTTAAATTACCAGTCTATTTTCCACTATCATTTTTTATGGAATTTAAGCGACATCAACAATCTTGCCCTATTCTCATGTATCCATAAAATTACTACAGATTTAAATTATAAAATAGCAAGTAGTATCTTATTGTTAAAAGTTAAGTCGTTTTATCGATAACAACGCTTGTCCATTGGCTAATATGTCCATGTCTGCTGTCAGTACCGTAGATAATGCAATGATTTTAAACTTAGTCTGGACCAATAAATGAGATTAATCTCTTTCAATTATTTTTACTATCTGGTTTTAATTGGGCCATGCATTTATAATCTAGGACATGGCAGACCAGGTTGGCCATATACCAATTTATTTAAAGGATTGTTTTGGGATAATATGATATATAATTGAATAGTCGAATATTGATTAGTTTATTAAAGTAAACAAGGGTAGAGGCATATGTTACATAATGGTAGATATATGCCCATTGGTTTACTATAAGATCACGGGTGCAATATTGTCGTTTCTATTAGCTACATCTTAATGCGGTCAGGCACCTGAGAGAAGGAAATTGGTGGAATTAAGATTAATGAACCAATAGAGACGAATAAACACTTTGTCTTAATTGGAATAGAGTAAATATCCAGTTTCATGTTCACTAAGCATGCAAACCTTTACCAGTGCCCACCACATATCTTTTGATTATATATTTATTATTATTAATTACTGTTAATTACTATTAATTACTGTTACCCTCTTCTGTGCTCTCTTTTCTATTATTCTATGTCCTAGGACGCATCCATTTTATGGAAAGGCATTGATTAGGAGAGATAAAAGGTAGTTAACACAGGAGTTAATGTATAAATAGAAGTAGTCTGATTGGTGCAAAAAGATAGTGATTATTAAGTGGGTAGAGAAGGGGAATAATTTACTGACATAGAGCTAATGAAATAGGATTATAATTAGAGACTATTAACAGCATCATTATATATAAATATGCAATGTCGAGGTAGGTTAAAAAGTAACCTACTATTAGACGGTCATTAGTACGACCTTGACCAATCACAGGTGTCCCACTACACCTCCCCCCCATTGGATAATTGATAATGGTTTTTAGGAGCTGGAATGGGATTGGATGGATAGGTATTCATATATAATTAGATAGATATTAGTAGTGCTGACCAGGTCAATGTAGGGTAAATAACACATACAAAACCACTTATAGTAATAATCTATAGTAAGATATACATGCTCTACCAGTACAATGTACTCTACTATATACACGTATGTAGTACAATGTATAATGCTGTATACATATACGTAATATTACTTACCTGTGTAGCATTAATGGTCTTAATCCCATCCCCTCGTACACAAACTACTAGCCGGCCAATCATTAACAGGTGCATGGTGGTGGGCTGATTGGTTGCTAGATGTTTTCCATGTGCCCTGCCTAACTCTATGGTATATTTAGCGTCCAGAGTGTGTACTAGTAACTGTATGTCTGTAAGTATGTAGGTACGATGGTCGGGTAGTATAATGATATAATAGTAGAGTAGTATGTATGATAGAATGTAAGTAGGCCATTATGGCAGTATGTGTGTATGTATGTATAATAGTAAAACAATATGCATTATGTATGAATGGATGGGGTAGGGTTAGGGATCATAACTACAGGAGTGGTTATAGTAACTACAACGTCTTACATTTTGTTGGCCTTTAACTAGTAGGAAGGTATGATTGGATGAATACAATAATATAAACTACACATTATCTATAATGGTCCCTGATAATTGATTCTTGCCCTCCAATCACACACCCTCCCGTTGTTACTCCTAGATGACCATCCTAGTCCAATCATAAAACTTTAAACTACCTGTTGGCCACTCTCTGCCAATCCTTTGCACTGCTTATTCCAGGTTCAGCCAATACCATTGCATGAACACGCACAAATATAGACATTCAACCAATAAAACTGCAGAATATAATCTAATCACTACCTTTGTCCAAGGTCACTGGCCAAGGATTGGGATCCAATGGGAATAGGGCAAGGGCAGCTGATAACGCTTTGCATTGACTCTTTAAATCATTTCCAGTTTTAATATGTTGACTGATTCGTTCTTCGACATAGTTAGGCTGAGTCTAAAATATCCACCAATGGGATTATAGTGAGGCATTAGTATTCTGATTGTCTACCAATAATGCATCACTACCGAGAGGTCAACTAATTGTCCACGTTATCTAATCAAAATAATAGACGTATATATGCTATGTCATGCACATTAAGTGTATTATATATCTCTTGACAGCTCCCTATATACCTGCATATTACTATTCGTATATACCCTGCCCTCTATACCCTACCCTATATACCTTATCCTATATACCTTATCCTATATACCCTATCCTGTATACATTATCCTATATACCTTATCCTATATACCCTATCCTGTATACATTATCCTATATACCTTATCCTATATACCTTATCCTATATACCTTATCCTATATACATTATCCTATATACCTTATCCTATATACCCTATTTACCCTCGTTACCTCCAGTAGTTTACATAGGCGGCCAATCATATTCTCCTTCTCCTGGTAATATTTCACAGCTATATCTCCCGTACATGCCACAATGCGCCGTGTACCTAATTTTAATGAAGGTAAGGCATTGGCTGCTTAGTAGACTAGACGGATCTAGTTATAATTAAGAGTAGCCAATAGCAACCTATATGGCCTTCCCTATGAAAATTCATCAATAATAGCGTTCCTTATGATAGACCTCTTCCTACCTGCACTATCTATTAATATAGTCTCTGGTAATTGGTGCTTTTATTAATGTATCACTGGGTCACCCTCTTCCTCTCCCTCTCTACCCTATATGCCCTCCCCTTACCTATGGTCTTGGTGGACTCGGAGACTATAGTAAAGGGGTAGAGGCTAGATACGTTAGTGATGTGAGTGCCACTGCAGATCTCTCTACTGAAATCGCCCACCTGATTGGTTTATAAGCATCGCCTAGTTAGGGATAGAATAGAATAAAGCCAGCTGTTAATCTTCCTTTAACCAATCATTGTGACATTTTTAATTATATCTCCTACCTAACTCTCTCTGTCTCACAATCAAAACAGTACCTACTACCCTGTCACAAGCCTCTACATTCCTGTCTTAGGCCATCCAATCACTAGTAATTGTTAAACACCCCTCTGGCATTTATAGCCCCTATCCCTCCAAAACCCTTGCTATTCTTTCCTGTACATACTTCTTTTTATGGGTAGTAGCACCTAGACCGCTACCAATCATGTCATTTCATATCATTTACTCTGTGGCCCTTTACCCCTTACCTACCTCTACCACTCTTACAGTGTCGTCATACTTTTCACCATATAAGGCTACAGCCCCTCTCTTTAAAGCCTCTTTTTTAGTCATATTCTGATTGGTCAATCCTTGTCAGGTGATTGGATAAGAGAAATAGTTAATAATGAACAGAGATAATCGGGTAAAATGATATATATATGGGTAACCAATTAGAAAGACAGTACAGTTAATCAGTGGGTAAATAAACCAGTACTCAACAAGATTGCATGCACATGGCATGACATACTTTGATAGTGATTGGTGGAGAGGACAATATGACGTCATTGACATGCTGGGTCACACAGGCCAATAATTGATCCCCCACAGGTTTGGGATGAGTGAAGTCAAGTCTTATTTGTTCTGGCTCAACCAATAGCCCTGTATTCTTGTTGTTCAGCAAAATGACAATATCATCCTATATGTTTAACCTTAATTTGTTTCTCTTTTTTTCAAGGCTTTTTTAATTTAAAATATTAAAACATTACCATTTATATTTTTTTCTCTCATACTCTCTTATTTTAAATAACCAACAATATTGATCTATTATCTTGCCTCATGTAGTATATCCAGTTCTATCAATCACGTAACCCCTACGCCCTTGGAACATATGTATCTCATCCTCTTAGCTAGTCATGACACTGACGTACCTTCCTGTATCACGTGGTCACCTAGAACTGTACGTAAGGCTGCATGAAGTAAATGGGTGGCTGTATGGTTCTTGCTAGTGCGATTTCTTGAAATCTCATCGATATGTGCATTTACCGTCTCACCCACCTACAATAATGTATGAACCCTTTTGATATTATTGGCTATCCCTTATGACTACAGGAGAACCAATGAGCTCACAGAAATACACAAGCCCGCACCATATATTGATTAACTGTATGATTTATATGTTGTATAATATCATACTATATATTGATTGGATGGAAAGAATGGAATGCAGATCCCAATTGATTAGGAAAAATTTGAGATATGGAATACGTATGTTATGTTATGTTATCATAATGGTATGATATTATGACAATACTATTAACAATATATTGTTATTGAGATTATTCTGTACGTTATGTATGGCATAGGAGGTGGACTACTACTACCTGCACCTACCTGTAAATTACAGGGGGAGTCCTTTACACGAAGTACTATCCCCCCTTTATAGGGAATAGTGGTGTCTGCTATATCAAGGCTTGTCTTGTCAGCCAGTAATATCCTGTAAATAAACCATATATATTTTTAAACCTACTGGGTGAAATGGGCAAAAGTTTAAGACAGAGATAATGTTTGTATTTTATTGGATATGTTTATTTATTAAAAGAGATTAATACAATTATTATTTATATTTAAAAGACACCTATACCTATCCTATCCTATCCTATTGTATTTTATCATATCCTATACTAACCTAACCTATCCAATCATTTCTTATTAATACTTACTTTCCTTTATCACCAACCTGATCTTTCGTTTTCCCATAGAACGGACAGGGATTAATACTGATATAGAGATCTGTGTGTATGTATGCATGTATATATAGATGTATATATGTATGTATGTATGTATGTTTGTATGTATGTATATATGTATGTATCTATCTATTTATTTATGTATGTATATATGCATGTATGGTAGTATGTATGTATGTAGGTGTAGTTGTTTATATAGATTTATTCGCAAAGGGGTGTGATTTGATAATGCCTGTCAGATAGAGATAACAAAGGGGAGAGGAGAGGCACGAGATAGAAAATGGCATTACCATATATGGATAATCAGAATAGCCCTGACTACCATATGTGGCTAAACTAAGGTAATGTCATATATTATAAATGTATGTATTGATTGGCTTGCAGACCAATATATACAATTTTATTGATGGTATATCAGCTCAGAATACCAAGTATGTTCTGACATAATCTTGTCCCTACACTCTATGAATCCCTTTTATTACTTTTTGATTTATAGTAAAGGCCAATCAAAGGTAAGAGAAGAGGGACAGTAGATGCTATTGCTGAGTGATAATTGAGGGTCATGATATCGTGCCAATAGGCAAATAGCCAGTAAAATAGTGGATTGGTAAATATATATGATAGATCTAATGTAGGGTAAGGTATGTTCACATAGTGTAATGTACATAGTGTGACGTACATAGTGTGACGTACATAGTGTAATGTATAGAGTTGTATCTCTGTTTACATACACATAATATACATAGAGATAGATTGTAATCAAGCCATGTTGTTAGCATGATATATCTCACCATTTGATTGGTTGTCTCTATGGGAGGCTATGACCTTACTGTTACAATGTGATTGGGTATATCCTATAAAGGTTGGCTGAATTCCTAGGGCCTGCCAGGCTGAGCCAATGAGCTTGAGTGAGAAAATGAGAAGTGGGCATGGGTATGTCTACGCATTTATTGGTTATTTAATTTTAAAAGAAAGAAGCACGTGTTGGCATAGTGCTGTGCAATCTACTAGTGGGTATTGATGTAGCTTACGTAATGTATATCTAGAGTTTTATTACTTTTAAATGTTAAATAAATGATAACTATATACCTCATTGGAGAATAAAGTCTGGGTGTAGGATGTGAACACGGGTTAATAAAAGTTTCCACCAATGGTGTGGTTACAATTACCAAAAAACCAAGTAAAGTTTACATGGGTGTATAGGCTTATAATTGGATGATTATCACAGACGATAAGTAGTCAGAGACATACATTTCAAGACGTCAAGGGCTCCCTCTCCATCTTTGATTGGCTTGATCTTGCTTGTTGTTGACTTCTCATTGCGTAATAGACGCTCAAATTCTAAAAATAGAAGCATTAGTAACTACATATACAGGACAATACGTACAGCCAATAATATAAAGTTATTTATATTAAAGATACTCCTTTATAGGACACACGAATACAATTCCTAATGAAACAATAAAAAAAAATTATGATATGAGGCCAATGATCTGATGGTGCTAACACATCATGCCAAATATGGAAGTCAGACATATATCTGGTCAACATATGATTGGATAACAATATGAGAGGTGCAAAGATGCTATTTGATAAAATTTTAAATCTAAGCAATATAGTGATAGCTTAAAAAATCTATAATAACCATTCAATGTGTACCTTTGATGTCAATCTTTAATCCCTTGCTATTGGCTATAGTCTGAGAGAGGTCTAGGGGGAACCCATAGGCACTATAGAGCTGAAAGATAAAAGAGCCTGGAATGGTGTGGTCTGTAGGTATATAGGGTAGGGTAGGATAGCATAGGATAGGATAGAATAGAACATTTCAAAGTAAATATAGGTAAGGGAGAGAACCAATAACATGGCAGACTGATATACCATTGATTGGCCCACAGCCTGCCCCTGTTTTAAGATTGGTTCTGTTTCGTTCTCTCCATTTGCCTCTCTATTCATTCTTTTCTTTTTATGGTTGATATGACTGTCTTTCCTCTCCCTCCCCATGTCTATATATACTATAATTCAATACACTATAATTCAATACACTATAATTCAATACACTATAATTCAATACATTATAATTTAACACACTATAATACAACACACTCTAATTTAGTACACTATAATACAATACACTATAATTCAATGCACTATATTCACCTGCAAGTGTAGGTAGAATAGCGTTAAAGCGCTTCATTCCTCTGTTAAGAGCAGAGCTAAATATATTCTCCTGTGTGTATAGTAGAAATAGTAATGGCAATAGTAATAGTAATAATAATAATGATAATAATAGTAATAGTAATAATAATAATGATAATAATAGTAATAGTAATAATAATAATGATAATAATAGTAATAGTAATAATAATAATGGTAATAATAGTAATAGTAATAATAATAATGATAATAATAGTAATAGTAATAGTAATAGTAATAGTAATAGTAATAGTAATATCAATAGTAATAGTAATAGCAAGAGTAATAGCAATAGCAATAGTAATAATAATAGTAATAGTAATATTAATAGTAACAGTAATAGTAATAGTAATAGTAATGGGAGTATAATTAATTTAATACATTCGGAAGAAGGTGGGGGGAGGTGACAATGAACACACAGATATAAATACCTACCAATACACTAACATGGATTTATATGAGAGAATACATATGTGTGTTTGAAAATAACTTGTACACTAACCAATCAATCAGCCCTAATCAATAATAATAAAGGGTATTACACCAATCATATACACTCTAATCTACCAGTTACTCATATGGGTTATGAAACCTATCAATTGGGTTGGTTAAATTATAATATAAAAAATATTGGATGGTAGTATATAAGAATCATGTTTTTTGTTTTTTTTTTCCATAATATTTTTCACATGCCTATCCGGGTATTTGTTGCTATGGTAACAGGAAATGTAATTTACTCCCGTTTAAAATGATGTTATAAGCAGCTATTGGAAAGTTGTGATTGGGGAGTCAGTGTATTGGTAAACTTAAATGGTTATTTTTTAATTGTAGCTATTGGTTTATGTATTGTTGTGTAAGTAGCTTATGATTATAATTAGCATATATTATAGAATATTAGATTTTAAAATATTGTTTCTCCTAAGTAGACCAAGGACCTATATATTAACTAAAAGATAATAAATGATTTTAAAACATTGACCTATTTTATTGGTACGTAGATATGCAGTTATGAGTTATATCATTACAATCATTGGCTTATTTTAATAGTATGTAAATGATTGGGTCTATGGTTTAATTGCTATATTTTATAATATTACCATTAAATCGAACCAATCAATATCATTTTTGTAATATCTAGTTATCATATTATTTAAATACCCTACATTTATCATCATTGGTAAGTAGCTGATAGTGAGATCCATTATTTTTCATTAGCGCGGTTGTATATAATACTGATTTTAGTGTCAAAAAAAACATTTGTACTCTGAAGATGATTGGATAAATAACATGATGGAAAGACCTACCTATAGTTTATAATACCACGTTAATTGAATCGTTAATAATTATAAAAAACAAATACCAATCATTCTAAAATAAATTGTAAAAACAGGAGATTACATTCTATTAGCCTTAATCAGTAATTATCCAATAACAACTATCGTACATAACCATGTATTATGATTGGTGTAATACGAATAAAAATGGATAATTTACAACTTCAAACAATATTTTTTTAATAATTTTAAGCAGGCAATCACAACTATGACATATGGATGTACTATATATATGCGATAATCTACAATTTTATACTACAATATAATATAATATACCTCATAACTCATAATACGGCACACCCTATCAGCCCTACTGTGAATCTCCGGGTAGATCGAGGCAGGTAGAGTAAGGAGGAGAGCAGGATAGAGGGCATAAAGGAAAGGGTCTGTACAGTGGGAGAAAGAGAGAGAAGGAGAAAGGGATGTAAATAAGTAGGTAGGTATGAAAGGAAGGAGGTGGTTCAGCAGATTAATGTGTATTTATATATGTATGTACATATGATAATGGATAAGTTAACCTGAGGTCATTGGTAGATGCAAATCCTTCTACCTACGTACCTTTTAGTCCAATTTCCCAGCCAGCAAATGCAGCTCTTCGTAAAATTCTTCGGAGATAATAGCCTCTATCTTCATTACTAAGGAAATATAGGATAGATATACAGATAAAGGAAGAAAGAAAATAGAGATATAATATATAATGTATAGGTACATAACCCTGGGTTAGTTATAATTGAAATTCTATTATTATTGGACTAATAAATAAATAAATATTTATGTACACCAATGGTAATCAGGGAATATATCTATTACTATTACTAGAACAGGTAAAAGCACCAATGGGAAGGATTACTAACCTTGGTACCACCCCGTCAGCCAATAAGAAAGAAACCGATCTAAGATGATCGGAAATGATTTGATAACGGGCCTTGTGGGTGTCACATGACCTGTACGTGCTTATTTTATTATGAAAACTACACCAATTATAAATTATATATATATAATTATTAAAACACTAAGAACATTTTTAATAAGTTAACCTAATTGGTGACCCTGTAGAACACGTGTTTAGGAATAGGCTATTAAACACTATATATATAATGGGTAAACCAATCAAATAGTTTGGTATCTTAGTATAAATGCAGGATTGTATTGTAGGAGGTATTGCAAGAAGGAATATTGGAAGGAAGAGCTAATAAGAACAATATGGAAAGGGGGGGTTTATAGTCTAGGGAGAGGGGTTGCAATGCCTTGGTCTTATTCTCTCTCTATTCTACCTTCTCTTTACCCTACCCTCTGTTTACCTTACCCTTGTATATTCCTCTTAACCAGCAGGTCCATTAAGGCCTCTCTTAATTTAATCATTATATCAATATCATAGGTACTGCTTTGACCCTGAGGGGAAGAGGTCAGATTAAATAAAGCAACAGATAGTACAGGATTTTATATTATATTATCTCATATCATCTCATATTGTAGGCTGAAATATGGAATGTGATAGGCCAGTTAAATGAATGATAGAGGCTGATTAGGATTAAAACATGTGGAAAACATAATTAAATTTAATATTCTAAAGAGGTGAAAAATTATCTGTACAATGTGGATGAAAGTAAATATAACGGAGAGGTATGAGTGGTCCAATACACTAAAGCAACTGATAGGCAGAAGGGAGAAATATAACTATAAATAGATATAAATATCAAAGAAAACCAATTAATAAAATCATCGTACAATATTGAAGAGTTTTGATTGGTGCACAGGCTCACCTGTAGCACACTAGCCAATCGTTCCAATCCTAATCCTGTATCCACACAGGTGATTGGCAGAGGCCTCATGGTACCATCTCCTAGTTTTTCTTTTTCTATAAACACTACGTTCCATAGTTCTAATAGACTGGGTAGGAGAGATAAATGAATAAAAGGGATAGGGAGAGGGAAGAAAAAAAAGCAAAAGATAAAGGGTAGGTCACGTGCCTTCTTTCATGTGATTGGCCATTTTGAAGATCCCAGTGTATCTCCGTACACGGTCCACAGGGACCAATTGAACCCATACTCCTGATAAAGAAGGGACAGATTATAGGGTGAATAAATAACCATCTATAGGTATATACATTTTTGTTTTTAGATTTTTAAATATAAATATTGTATACATAAAGAAACAAAGAGTACATGCATTACAGTTTTCAATAAACAATAGCGATTGGTTATAAGTCACAACCACTTACCACCAATTATCATTCGAATCGTTTTTTCTAACCATGGATGCTGGTAGCCCTGTGATTAGATAAATAAATAAACTATAATACACTAAAACAAGTTGACTGAATAAGGAAAAGAAATATGGAAGCTGGCCTATCATTGAAATAAATTGGTATTCTTAAAGCTAATTGGATATTCCTAAGTAATACATGGGATAATATGCAAGGCACTTAAAACGATTATTACGGTGAATTATTAATAATGGCTGCTAGGGAGTGGTGATTGGCTAGAAGAGAGTGGAACAAAAGAGGTGAATATTATAGTGAGTGATATATGGTGAAAAATAAAGGGAGAGCTAGAGGTCTATCTATTAGTATATCTATTAGTATATCTACTATTATATCTATTAGCATATCTACTATCATATCTATTAGTATATCTATTAGTATATCTATTAGAATATCTATTATTATATCTACTATTATATCTACTGTTATATCTACTGTTATATCTACTGTTATATCTATTAGTATATCTACTGTTACATCTATTAGTATATCTATTATTATATCTATTATTATATCCACTGTTATATCTACTGTTATATCTACTGTTATATCTACTATTACATCTATTATTATATCTATTGTTATATCTGCTGTTATATCTATTATTATATCTACTATTATATCTATTATTATATCCACTGTTATATCCACTGTTATATCTACTGTTATA
>NAOQ01000405.1:16597-35522 GCA_002751075.1 Ichthyophonus hoferi
GTATATATGTATATATGTATGCATGTATGTATATAAAATGGCTATTATTATTAGCTCATTATATATTATAGTACATGATATCAAATATCTATTGGAAGAGATGTCACTGGTATGTGAAATAAAATTTAACTAATAATAAAAACACACTAAGGATGTCATTAGTCATTAGTGCAATAGGTTAGTATAGTATATATCTAGGTTTTAGTGGTATACACTATACATACCTACACCATATCATACGGTATACACACTATCTTTTGGTAAAACAAATTAAAGATGGTGATTGAGAAAAAAGAAGAGCTATACAATCAGATTATTTATAGTTACTTACGGTTCAGGCTATTGTCTCTATATTAGCAACCAAATGTAACTATCCACCAATGATTATCAAGCATTCTTGATCTATTCTCCCTTTTACCCCTACCAATACCATCCAATCACCTATAACCATACAGCTGATCACACCCAAATAACCATATATGGAAGAGTCACTTACCTCCGGTTCGAATACATTTCTGACTTGTTATTGCACTATCAAAAGGTGGTTTGGCATGACCGATAAAATAAGGTTTAAATTGACTCATACCTGAGTTAATAAATTGGATTGTAGAGAAAGATTACTTTTAAACATTAGAAGTATGTTTTATATACCTATCATTATTCAGATTTAAAATTATAAATTAATATGCCAATCAAATTATATGGCATAGACATCTATACGTGGTAGACGTATTGGTAGGCATGTATATTTATCTCTTATTGCGTATATAAATAAATACATTTAAATATGTATATATATACATATGTAAATATATTTGCATATATGTTGTATGTATGGTGGATATGTTATAAAGACCTGAGTATATATGTATATATGTATGTATGTATCCATCTATTTATATATATACTTTAGTATCTATGTATCAAGAGGTGCCAATAACCATATCTACCCTAAACCCATTCCCTTTCCATCCCCCGTCCCCTATCGTTTCCCTTCCTTTGTACCTTTCCATAACAACCAATACCTACCCGCCACAGTGAAGAGGGTAGAGGGGTCATTATAAGCTATAAGTGAAGCACTGGGCATATATGTATAGCCAATAGTTTTAAAGTGTTCTAGGAAGTGGTGACGTATGGCTGTAGTATTGTTGATTTCAGAGCTAGCACCATATTTGGGTTGATTACTGTGGGCATAGGGATATAATTGGTGGATGGAATGATGGTTTGACTACACAGATGATATATCTGTACAAGATTATTGACGTTGCTATATATGGAATGTGTATATACTGTAGTTATACATGCATATTTTGTGTACTTCTTCATTCATTAGTGAGTTGTCACGCGGATATTAAGGCCCAATTGGGTTATGTTGCATACATGTACCAATATATAATATATCCTTGCATGTAATTATGTATGTAGGTTTGTGTTTTTATAAGAATTTATATGATCTATATAAACATATTTAATGTATATGTATATTAATACAGACAGAAAGTTATTAATTAACTGACTGGCACATGGTTGGTGGCTTCTAACGACATGATCTAAGCTAAGGACTAGATTGGTTGTATATCGCATGACAATTATCTCTGGGTAGTAGTAAATGTGCCTAGAGAAAAGGAATTGAGCCTGGTGCCGTTTAGATTTAATTTAAAATTACAGTTAAAATTTAAAGAAGTTGTGGGCACGATATGGCATGCCTGTACCTACACTATCTACACAAACTTATCTTTATTACAAACAAAGATAAGTATGTTAAGAGACATAACGTATATGATGGTCCTCACCTATAAGTGTGGGTTGTGCAATTCCTTACAGTGAGTATCACCTTCCACTGAGAAGAAAATAGTACAGGCCCTCTAGGTAATAGCACTGTTGGGTGGTCAAAGGGGGCATACGAGTTTATTATTGTGGTTATCATAGCAATCAATACATGGGTGTAGGATATTATAACCCTTAGGGAAAAGGAAATCAAGAAGTGCTCAAGTGAGATACAAAAAATACAATGGGAAAATAATTAAATAAAACACAAAAAAAAAATTGTTTTTTTGAATGTTTATTTTTTTAGTAGAGTTCCCGTCTTCTATTTATTGATTATCTATATGGTAAAAGAAACAACAACAACAATAATAAATACGGTTAGTTAGAGAGGTGAAAGTTAAAAGGAGAAACATAGAAAGACAAAGACGGTAGTATAATAGAGTTATGAATATGCCAGAAAGGTTTGCTATTAATGTGAATTGGCTGTCTGTCCTAGACCTTCTAGTACTACTTGTAGCAAATAGGCGTGCTCCTTGTGTACTCTATTATGCTAAACGGTCTCCATAGTTCGTTATTACCTTAATCCTATCGCTGTTAGTCTTCTCTCTTTTCCCTCATATTTCTCTTCCTCTCCCTCTCTCCTATCTCTTTCTTTCTTTCTCTCTCTCACTCTCACTTTCTCTCTCTCTCTTCTTATCATATTTCCTTACTCACTCACTCAATTTCTCCCAGCCTAACCGCTGAGTCTTTGTAGCAAACCATCTATAGCCCAACCCTGGATAAGCACTGCATCTCTTAATCGACTGCATAATAATAATACATTACCACTAATGTATATTGCATTACACTAAGTTAAACTACGTTATTCCCTTATACTGTTACTATTCTATCTCTCTCTTCGATCTATTCATCTATTATATCCTGAGAGATCATGATCATGAGCCAGGCGAGGCTCACTTATGTTTATAAATTACCCTCCTCTAATCTACTATGATTGCACCTGTGTATCATTATTAGGTCATGGTATAGATGGGCTATTGGTCTATTTAAATAACCATTAAAATTTCCGGGTCGTGTATTGCATTAAATTTGTATCTGTTTGTTTATTCATGGCCTTAAATAGGTCTATGCGTGGAATTTAGTTTAAATAATTGATAATAATTATAATTATAGTAAATATAAATAATGATGGCTTTCAAGTGAAAGGTTTTGCAGTTTTTTTTTAAAACAAGTTATTTAAAGAAAATGCTTTACTCCTATGCATTTTTAATATAGCCAATCAATATTGTAATTATAAATGCGTTGTGTTGGAGACCAATAAACTCGCGTGTAATAATTAATGGCAACATTAAAATCTCCGGGTTGATTAAAAAGTTAGTCGTGTCGTCTTTCTTACACAAGTGACATTGCTTTTTCCTGATTTAGTGTAAAGCATATACGTTATTATAAGTTGTATTATTGGTTATTATTTTCATATACATTTGTACACTAAAGGGTTATTTAACATGGGTCGCAGTGGTAAGTTTTATTTATACCATGACTGCTTGCTTTCACCCCACAGTTTCTCCGTTTGTGTTAGTGTCTACATCCTATAAACTATAAACATGTTCTGTTCCTGTCAGTATACTAGCTGTGTTGGCATATTTGACTATGGCTTAGAAGATTACTCTCCTAGTCCTAATCTTTATTATAGCATTATGTTTTAATTAATAGTGAGCTCCTCACATTCTTGCCTACACAAACATGTATACTTTAAATCCGCTGCTTATTACCCCTCTCTCCATCTTCTTGGTAACCGTACTTTCCTCTTATAGAATCACGTAGCCCGGTACGTCGAGGCTCACCAGTCCATCGTCGTCATTCTCCATCACCACGTCGTCATTCTCCATCACCACGTCAAGATGATAGGCATAGAAGGCTTACAGAGAGAGAGGAGAAAGATGATGACTATAAGAAATATAGAGACAAATATACCGATAGGAAAGATACTGGGAGAACCACTGATAGAGAAAGAGAGTATAGGAGTGACTATAGAGATCTTGATAGAAGAAATGATGATAGAGAGGCAGAGAGAGAAAGGAGCAGAGACAGAGATAGAGATTATAGGAGAGACAGAGAGGTGAGTAGAGGTAGTGGAAGGGCCTTGGAGAGAGATGGAAGTAGAGACAGAGATAGAGATAGAGACAGGAGTAGTAGTAGGCGCAGGAGGTCAAAGTCACCTAGCGAACGTAGAGGTGGGAGGGGTTGGTCTAGGTAAGCGATCATGTTTTTCTTTATTATGTAGTTTCTTATTCTTTTCTTAACTTATCAACGGTCGGGCATGTTTTCAGAGTATATTTATAGACATTTGTGTTTTTATTTGCACTCTTTATTTATATTCTTGGCCAGTCTGTATGTATGTTAGGTGTGTGTGGGCAAGAATACTTAGCTAGTAGTAGCATAAGTGGTTGCTATGATGAACATGTGTAGTTATAGGGCAATCGGGTTAACACAATACTATCGTACTAACCTATATACGATCTTACCTACTATCGTCACATCCTCACATTACCTCATCTTCCACATCCTTCCGCTCTCCCTTTTAGGCAATCTCCCTCATCCGGCCATAGACGTTCTAGATCTAGATCTAGCTCACGTGAGCTCTCCCCCTTTGGGACGTCCGATCTCTCTCCTTATGACGTATCAGGAGATGAGAAAGAAACAGATTCACACAGTTCTGATAGTGATAAAGATAAGAAAAAGAAGTCGAAGAAGAAAGATAAGAAGGGAAAGAAGGTGCGTGTGGGAGGGATGGTGTAAGGGGCTTATGCTATTGGCTGTCTGTTTAAATAAGCCGGTGTCATTGGCTTGCTATTTATGTAAGAGGAGGAAGGTGCGTATGGGTGGGATGGTGTAAGGAGCTTATGCTATTGGCTGTCTGTTCAAATAGGCGGATGTCATTGGCTTGCTATTTATATAGGGGGATTTATAACTGTATATCATCTTCGATACTGTTTTTGTTCTCTTTATGATTATTAATAATATTTTCAAGTCTGATTATGTATAGTATGTTAACTATATTATATTAGGTAGTGGTTTGAATACCACGTAGATATATTATATGTATACTAAGAAGTGAGCATGGGTATATCTCTATATGGCAGCAGGCGCATGGGTGTAATGTGTACTCACTTCATCACTTTAGGTATAACGGGTCTGAACTATTGACTGATCAGATTTCTCCTTTTCTTTCTTTTTCTGCTTTCACTATTAACAGAATTTGGTTTGTACGACCTGGTTCAACGATGGGATTTTGGCTGCTTGCTGTCTATATATATAGCCACACATATACATACATACATACTATCATGCACACATGCTCACATACAACTATACAACCATACACACTGGCATACTATTGATTGGAACTTTCTGTTTACCCTCCTTACTACCTATCTATTGTTCCTTTTATATAATACTTTGTAACTCTCTCTCTCTCTCGGCCCGAATCCATTCTAGCTCTTGGTATAATTTCCTGCATTATATTTCTCCCTCTCCTCCACTCCCCTCTCCCCTTCCTATCTTGGGTATGATTATTATCTATTCTATTGGTTTGCATTTTAATTATCATTTCCTATTGGAGGATACATATGTTGTAAGATGGGTGTGCACGTGCATTTATCTTCATCTTTGGCATTCTTGTTTCTCCCTTATCTGATTGAGCATGACATTGTATTTTTATAGCCTGTCTGTGCCCTCTTTCCTCTATCTATGTTTCTCTCTTTCTTTCTCTCCTTCTCCTCCTCTCCTACTCCCTCCCCTGTGTGTACTGCACTACACCACTGACAGTCCAAGAAGAAAGGAAAGGAAGATGTGCCTGATAAGCTATCAGAGGTGCCCCTTCCTCTCCCTCTCCCTCTCCCTCTCCCTCTCCCTCTCCCTCTCTGCCTTCAATGCAATCACTACACTCAGCCTCTCTATGTTCCCTCTCTTCTTATTTCCTTGTATTCACCTATCATATATTACTCTATTCTTTTTTCTATTAGTAATCTAACCCCGGGTGTTGTTGGGCCTTGTTTACCATTGTTAACATTATATATTGTTTCCTTTTGTTTAGGCTTTAAAACGTACCTACCTACCTCTACCTATATATATATTCATCTGACTAGCGATATGTTTTTCCTAATAATTATCCCCACTCATCTATCTCTATTTATTTTAACCTTACACACCCATTGGTCACACACAGTTCCTTCATAAAAAGGGAAAAGATGGACCTCGTAGTATGATTACAGGAAAGGTAATCAAGATGAAATTAAAGAAAACTAGCAAAGAAAAAGCAGCCGACAAGAATCGGCAAGATCTGCTAACCTTCCTGAATGAAGCATCTTAGCTGTATGTGAATACAAGCAAGAGTGTGTCTAATATGGCTATATATGGTGCTTTCCCATTGGGTATGCCTAATAGAGGAATGTATGGTACTGGTACCTTCTCATGCTACTGATATACCAAATATGGTGTATTTGTTACGTAATTTTTTACGTACCTTCTAGTACTTGGCATGGCCCTGTGGGCGGCGAAGCGGGTAAGGTATGCAATGTTTAGACGTGTTTTTACTTGAGTGAGATATAGAATTATACAACAGCTAACTATGGTCCCTGGATTGGGACCAAGACCGCTCTCTCTCTAGCAGAGTTCCAACATAGATATGAAGCGTTATGTTGGACTTGTGACACTAGACTACCAATATCTACTGGCTTAAGGTTAATAAAAGGAGTTAACTCAAATAGTTTAAGGAATGAAATGCCTTTATTTAAATCAGATATTTCTTATGAGACATTTATTCATCACTGAAGGTTTTCATTAGCATGGTTTGCCCTGTTTAATTAGCTTAATTACCCTTTGTTTGAGAAGAATAAACAGAGATGTCATATTCCTATGTAGTTATAGTGATGTTCTGTAATAATCATAACTATCTCCAGTGTAGAGTATGTTCTCTGTTTATTTCAGCTCATGTACTTATTTTCTTACTGTGTTGTAGTTATTATCTTGTAATTATTATCTTACTGCATTATAGTTATTATCTTACTGCGTTGTAGGTATTATCATGTACTTATTATCTTACTGTATTGTACTTATTATCTTACTCCGTTGTAATTATTATCTTACTGCGGTGTGGATATTATCTTACAGTTTATGTATTGCAGCCGCAATTTTGCAAGTAGAGACTTAAATAAAGATAAACGAACTGTATTCGGTATAAGTGCAAGAAAAGGATCCTTGTACAGACATTGCCTTTTTATACTTTCTAGATCTGGCGTAATATATATATATATATATATTACTTGTTAATCTGTAAGCTAAATTACTAATGATGGAAAGATTAGTAATAGCTTGTGCATAAGCAATTGATTTATACTTTATTTGCGTTTCACCCGTGTTGTGTACATACTTGTAACTGATATTATCATGTGCGTGCTATTAACACTGGCTTTCTCTTATGAAAGAAATATTGTTTCAATCAGGCATGATTGGAATTTTCCTGTAGTTGCGTCTTCGTTGGTGGCATGGGTTACCCTTTTGCCTTCTCTCCTGTTAGGCTAAAATGCTACTATAGTATTTCATTTCCATAATGCTAAATTATTCTATTATTATATTAGTTATAGTACTATACTAATATACTAATATGCCATTAGGGTATTCTATTATCACATATCCATCCTGGCTGTACAAAGTCATGTAGGTAGATGAATTATTTTAAAAATACTTTGAAAGTAATAAATGAGATTGCATAGGTGATACTATTAATTGCCCGTCTTATGCTGGGTGATGATGAGGTGTGTATAGAAAACTGCTGGTTCAGTGATTTATTTATTTGATGTAGTTGTAGTATTTGTGTATTATGTAAAGTATAAGAGTGGCCAAGCTGCAACCTATTGCATTTATTATTTATTAACTTTACTGGTGATCAGTCTTAAAAGTTATTGCAGTTTAGAACTAGTATTCCCCAATTCGACGATAAGTTGAAGTTAAGGACTAAATCTTTTTCTGAAGTTCGAGGTTTTTCTGTAACTGGATCATATGTTACAGTATGATAGTTAATTGTTATAGTTTCACTGCGATTTAGTTGTAAATGGTATCTTTTATAGAGATCAGAATCAACAGAAAAGGATGTGCTTTCCAGATCAGCAACACCTGTAAGTTGAGGAATGTAAGTGTGATATGGATGGACGTATTCAAGTATTGTTTCTTGGCCATTCTGGGATTCTTTGGGTATAGTTAACTGTATTATTCTTCGCTATTGAGAGCGATAATATTTGTGGTTCTAATTACATGACTGCTACTGGATTGGCTTATTAATGTTGATATTTCCAGAATTGGCTTATTTGTTGTTTCTAATCATATGACATGTTTAGAACCTTAAATAATACTAGCACACTTAGCTTTCCGTAGTAGTTATAATAGTTATCAAGCTTAGTGTTTAATTCAGGATATTAAAGCTTTCTATATGCTATGTGTTAAAAATACTTCCTAATTGATCCAAGACGTAATTTATCGTACACAATAATACTAAGTATATTACGTTTTCTACTGATAGCAATGTGCTTAATAAAGTTATTGAGACAACACTCGTAACTTTTAACTTATATATGTGTGGAAAACTAGACCTTAAAATAATATATATATATATATATATGATGCATGCCTTGCTGGAGTGCGGGTTAAATCTTTATTATAATTGATCTTGATGCTCCAGAATCGTTGAAACCTTGTTAAGTATAAGATCAGGTGACTTCAAATTGAAAATTCTGATGTTCACGTGTTCACTTGTGATTGCGATTTCCAATCAAAATTACTGATCGTAACTAAAGTATATCACAGAAGTTCTTGAAATTAAAGAGTTACACTTTGCAATTGAGGGTAGATCCAACTTTATCATCATTGAGATGTCTCAGTAAAGTAATGGTGGTTTATTTAGAACACAATGACGCAAAAGATTGGGTCCAAGTTATGATTATGGGGAACTTACTAGAACTTGTATTTGGAAAAAGCACTCATATCAGAAAATGGAAAAAGCTTGAAGCTTTTCCCAGTAGTCCACAACTCTATACTATTTAAGAAAACTCTAGACACTTAGTTTGGACCTGATTTTAATTAATGTTAAGACCATGCTAATAAAAAAGCATTGATACTTATGTGTTGAGTGAAGTCTACCCCAAAGTAATGACCTGGATTAAAACAGATAATACACCTAAAAAATGCCTCCATTCGCAAAAGAAGTCTGTAGCTCTGTCTGCATCAGCACTTCAGATCACACCCAGCAAGAAAACATTTTAAGTATAAAGTAGCTCTGACTCTAAAGAGGAAGTCACTGCAAAGCATCTTGGAAAGAGTTTTAATATCTGTAAACTGTTTAATTCTTCTACTCCATTAGGCTTCAATATATCTGGAACTGAAGATTTGCCTGACTTCATTGAGGAGACTGAAACAGCTTTCATGAGTTCCAACAAAGCCAATCTTAATAAGTTTTACATTCCTGCTTAGTACTATCTTTTTAACCTCTGTCAAGCAAGTAATATACCTTCTGAGATTCTTGGTGTCCCATCATCAGAGCTTTCCTTCCTCTAGGAGCTATATTTATTTTCAATTGAGGGAATATAGAATTAAAGAGTGTTTAAACGTCTGTCCTTACATATATGAAATACAGGTATCATAATACCAGTTTTGTAGACTTTGTAGTTGAGAGCAAGAGACTAAATTTCCCCAACATAAGGAAAAACTGCTGTGGCTCTCTCCAATGTCTGCAAGGCTGTGGAGTCATTGATAAAGGCTGCTGGATTTGTCTTAGGCAGTATGCTAAAGCAGTAAGTTAACTAGACTGAAAATATATAATTTGAAATGGCATATTATATAGCTGGGGATCATTGCCAGCCATTGCCTGGTTAAATTTTGAATGGGCATCTTGGATTGGCCAACCATTTGGCGCCTATCTTCCTCTTTCACTGAATTTCCTTTGATGTTGTTCACTCTACTCAACATGTTTATGTATGAATGTCATGTCTATTAATGTAGGCCTTTCTGAGTTCTTCTATTGGGGAGTGAAGATTGATCTGTACTGATTACTCTTAAATATCTAATCTTTATTCTAGTTGCATCCCCTTATCATCTACTTTAACTTAGACTAATCAATCTTATATAAGCAACTAACCACTACCACTATGCTCACTAGATAGGAAGTAACTGGCTCAATTAGAAAAAAGATCGATCACGCGTGTCTGACTAATCTGTAAGCCTTAATATTGTGATCGTGGTTTAGCATCTGCATATTACTAAATTATTATGATGGTGAATTGTATTATTTGTAACACCTTCTCCGGTACCATCATCCTTTCATTACACAATGATAATCAATTATCCTCCCCTAGACCATCATCCCTCACTATGCCCTGACTGACTACTCTATCTCTTCAGCGTTTTTAAGCATAATATTTTTGTTGCTTTCCTGAATATGTTGGCACAACTTAACCAAATGTGTCCCAGGGCAACTCTCTCTTTGCAGAAGTATTTACATGATGCAATATGCATATTTTCTTTAATTATATAAAAATCACACTACTCAGAGGTGGCTCAGCCACCTATTGGACCAATAAAAGCAGCTAATACTAATTACTAGTATGGTGTAAAGCTTACAAAGTATTTCTTTCACTGCAATCTAATCCCTGCGACACCTTTCAAATTCATCTTCGATACTGTTTTCTTTTGTAAAGCAGGTACCTCCCTCAGGCCTATATCCTTTGCCATCAGGTTGGCCTGTATGACCAAATACTCCCTAGTCCAGCCAAGTTTACGCAGATTACTATTGTAGAACCCTAACCAGGCTTGGTATGCACCCTCGAAGGACTTTTTAAGTTCTGTATTTCTTGGAACAACAGCACAAGCTTTAGCAATGCATTCTCTTGATTCTTTTGCAATTACTTCATCCCTGGCTTTGAGAGGGAGATCTGATAAGCTGTTCAACATTGTTTTCAATTCATAAGATGCCAAGATTATGACTCCTCTCCCTCCTTTTCCAGCTCGACCAGTCCGTCCTATACGATGAATGTACTGTTCTTTCTCTGTAAGCCCGATTTGGATAACTAGGTTAACGTTAGGGAAATCCATACCACGGGCCAGAACATCTGATGAGAAGATGATCTTATTGGTTCCATTTTTGAATTCTTCTGCCACACGCATACGTGCTCTTTGAGCTTTACGGGAGTGAATTTCCAAGACAGGTTCATTAAATGAGCAAAACAGTTCTGCAGCAAACTGAGTAAGTCGGGCTGTAGTAAAAAACACAATAATCTTGTAACCTTCGGGCCCGGCAGCTTTTTTCTCCCGGCAGATTTCATCATGCAAGCGTGACAGTTGGTCTGGGAAAGAATCCGCTATGACCCATTCTTGTTGAACGTGTAAGTGTGTTTGGTCATCCTCGGGGGGCACTGTGTTAATAAACTCGTATTTGTTGCTACCAAAAGCCAACCTCAATACATTATTGAGCCCATCCGGAACGGTGGCTGAAAAAAGAAGAGTCTGTCGTATGTTGTTATGAGGAAGATGTTGCAGAATTCTTTCGATATCCGGACGGAAACCCATATCTAACATACGATCAGCCTCATCTAGAACTACAATTTTCAGATGTGAAAATAAATTTGAACATCCCAGGGTATTCTTCAAGTGATCAATAAGGCGGCCAGGGGTGGCCACCAGGATTGTTGGTGTCCTCTGGGCCAACATCCTCTTATCTGTTTCTATGTTTGTCCCTCCTACCACAGTACCGATTGTAAAACCAGTGTGAAACGTAAGGAGTTTCTTTCCTTCATCTGCAATCTGTAGTGTAAGCTCGCGTGTAGGTGACAAAATAAGCATGGAAATACCCTTAGAGCTTGAGGAGGACGCCTCTGCATTCGTCTCCTTCGGTGCAAGTAAACGCTGAATGCTTGGAATCAAGAAAGCCAATGTTTTACCTGTTCCTGTTTTTGCCTTTGCCAACACATCCTTTCCTGCTAGAATATCGGGAAGGGTCTGCTCTTGCACAACTGTGCAGTATTCATACGCAAACACCTCCTTAAGAGAACGCATTGTCAAAGAGGAAATGTTGAAGCTCGAGAACTTGGCAGTAATGGGCTTAGAGCCAACATTTGGAGAATTAATATTTACAGAGGCGGATGTAAAAAGAGTTTCATTGGCAGAAACTACCTTAGTCACACTCGAAGAAGTGGGGTTCTGTGAAGGCGATTGGGGTTTAGAATGTTTGACAGGAGCTTTGTTTAAGCGTGTCCTATTGCCTCGTTTGTTAGAGGCTTCAGTTTCGGTGCCCTCTGGCCGTGCTCTATTCTCAGGCTGTCTTCGTTGTCTGTTTGGTGGTCTGTCCCCCTCCCTTTGGGGTGCCCTCTCAGTAGCCCCGTTGTCATGCTCAGTCCGTCTGAATCTATCGTTTGTACGCGTTTGCACTTCGTGGTTGAAACGGAAAGAAGGAGCATTAATCCCATTAACAGCTCTAGGGGGCCTATAGATAGTTTGTGTATAACCACGTTGGCGATTACTGCCTTCTTGTCTCTCCATATGCAAACCCCTTTCTTCCCTAACATGTCGCTTCTCCTCGTAGGGCCGGGAGGTATACTCGTGTGGTGTACCTTGCACACCCGAGTGATGCTCATCTGAAGTGGGGTTTAGCATAGTATTCTGATGTGACCTTGGCCGCTGCATACGGCCTGCGGAAGAGGAATTTGGTCGCGACATGCCTATTATATGTCCTATACTAAAAGTAGAAATACAATATACAATATACTAGTGATAGAAGGAATATATATATAATATACAAGTATGGCCACGAGGGAGGGAATAAAATAAACAGTAAATAAAACGGGATGTTATCACGAGGGATTGGGGCTGGGGCACAATACAATATCATGTGCCAGTAATAAATCATAACAATACATGTGTGTGATTGTTAACCGATTAAAATGGAGTATTTTTTTATATAATTAGTTCACCAATAATAATGAAATATATTGTTGATAATCATTAAATAATAACTAATGAAATTATCCTACATACATAGATCGATTCCAGAAAAACAACCCTTTTATTTATTTTTATCGTGTATTCGATTTCTACTTTTCTAGATATTAGCGAGCACACGTGTTCAAAACCATTATATAACTTTAAGCAGTCTTCAACCTTGTGGTGAAGCACATATCTAAACCATCTTACATAAGACATTAGAACAGAACCACAGGAATTCCCGTGCTTTCCCTAGTTAGCTGACCAAATCGGCAAATAGTCTACCTTTTATCATTTTATGATATACTTACTGTCCTTCCGATTGGAAAGAGTTTGTGTTTTCCAGCCTCTTTTATTGATATATTTGGGTCCGGTGGGCAGTATACAGGTAAAAGAGAATTCACGGCTGCATTCAACATCTCATATTATTTAATTTTGTCTATTCCTGGTAGAGCCTCATCGATTCCTTCTGCATTATCCATCCTAAAATTATTGTCTTTATTCAGTAAAGATTAACTAATTTAACAATAAATCCATATCTTACAAAACATTTAATATATTATTTTATCACTTCCACGCCACTTCTAGCCCTAGATGTGGGTAACCAAAGGCTAGATTGGGATTGGCTATAAGGCATAAGCCAATAGGAATGCTTTATAAAAATTAAAATAGCTAAAAAATGAGCCATTAAGCTTAAGAGTTAGATCTTATATCCGTCGATTGTTTACTTTGCAGGGTTATCGCTGGGCTAAATAAAATGCATATTGTCCACTTGCATATTTTAAACTTAAAGCCATCTACTTCTTTACTAATAGTTACATAATTTTTATCTATAGTGTATATTTATTTATTTTGCTTTTTATTTTACCACAGTGCAAAATGATTAAGGGAGTGAGTACTATTTACGGCCACCAAACGGTTTTTCTTCACATTTTTATTGTCTTGGCCTGCTTCTAGCAACAAAATAGAGTCATTCTGATATAGGCATGCATTCAAGTTATTCTTTGTACATAAGCCAAACCATTACATTATACAAACCATTTTTTATTTATGCATTATCATAGTATATATTAGACAAAACTGAACAGGTCTACGTTATTAAAGATATAAGGAGCCTTCACATAAAGACAAGACATACTACAATCATATTCTAGCCAAACATAGAGATTTAATTTGGTTTCCACAAATTTAGATTTATGCTCCTATTTATCTTATTTTCCCTTTCTTTAAAATTGTTTTTGTGCTTCAACATATCTAGTAATTCTCTTAATATTTTCTGAAATTTGTTCGAGCAGTTGGGCATTTCTTGTTTTGACACGTCTCAATTTATTATATATAAATAAAATATTGCAGATATAAACTGTCATATATATTTTAATTTTGCGTATTAATGCATTTTATGCATTTTTACATTTGAGCAAATGTCAGAGGATGTAAACATATGTAAGTTTATTAAAAACTGTATATGCACGATTGGGTTCTCATCTGTCTGTTTTATTATACTGAAACATTGGTATTAATTTAATTATATGTTGTCACACAGGCGTCTATACTACTTCGAACACTAAGAATTCGAAACCTTAAATCGATTATTTTTTCCATATACGGTACTGAGGCCGCCAGGTATGTTATTCCATTCTCTTTTGACCTTTTCCCCCCCTTTTCTATGGTTTGAGATAAAGGCAATTCCTGTATCCTAAGTGCATTATCAACCGCTTTTCTTTACAAAACATTATATAAATTTTAAGGACAACTGTGTCAGAGGGGAAAAAAACATAAGGCAGAGCAAACTAAAATAAGCAAACAAATAGTGTGTATATATATACTCAACAAACCAGACTATTGTACATGTAAATTAAATTTATGTGGCCAATATCCATCTCTATACTCCAACAGCTGTACACAACTATGTATCAAAAGGTTTACTGACAATTCCACTTTAATTTCTACTTCCAGACACCGTTTGTTTTCAAAGCATTATTATGGCACTACTGCATCGTCTGTTTTTGTCACAGCTCCAAAAACAACTACCGAGGAAGTTCCTTTCTCCAGCTTCCCTTTCTCTCCAAAAACACAGCAGGCTATAACGAAAGTCTTTAAGTATGAAAAAATGACATCAGTGCAGGTTATGGCTATTCCTCCCGCCTTGGAAGGAAAGGATCTTTTAGTTAAGGCTAAAACAGGAACGGGTAAAACATTAGGCTTTCTCATTCCAGGCATTGAGCGTTTGCTTATTGAAAACGCCAAGATCTTAGTTGACCAACCTACTTACAAATCTCCTGGCTTATCCATGCTTGTGCTTTCACCCACACGTGAGCTTGCAATACAGATAAAAGATGAGGGAAAGCAACTTATTAAATTTCATAAGAACCTATCTATTGGAGTGATTGTAGGGAAAACAGATATAGAAAAAGACTATAAGTTGTTCACCAAAAGGCCAAGCATCCTTGTAGCCACACCTGGACGTCTTCTTCAACATTTAGACTCTACCAAAGGCTGCTCACGATTGTTTTCACAGCTGCAAATATTAGTTCTCGATGAAGCTGATCGTATGTTAGATATGGGTTTTCGTCCGGATATCGAAAGAATTCTTCAGCATATTCCCAATAACAACACACGACAAACACTTCTTTTCTCAGCTACAGTCACAGAGGACCTTAAAAAGGTGACAAATGTTGCTTTTGGTAAAAACAAATGTGTTTTTATTAATACAGTTTCAGAATTAGAAGATCAAACCCATCAACATATCGGACAGGAGTGGGTCACTGGAAAGTCTTTCCAAGACCAATTGGCGCTCTTGCATGAAGAAATCTATCGGGAGAAAAAAGCAGCAGGCCCAGAGGGTTATAAAATTATAGTATTTTTTACTACGGCCCGAATGACCCAGTTTGCTGCAGAACTGTTTTGCTCATTTAAGGAACCTGTCTTGGAAATTCATTCCCGAAAAACCCAGCGTCATCGTGTGCGTGTAGCAGAGGAATTTAAAAATAAAAACAATAAAATCATCTTCTCATCTGATGTTCTGGCCCGTGGTATGGATTTCCCTAACGTCAACCTAGTTGTCCAAGTTGGGTTTACAGAGAAAGAGCCATATATTCATCGCATAGGACGGACTGGTCGTGCGGGAAAAGGAGGGAGAGGAGTCATAATTTTGGCACCTTATGAAGTAAAGGCAATGTTGCACAATTTATCAGATCTCCCCCTCAAAGCCAGGAATGAAGTAATAGCAGAAGAATCAAAAGAATGCATTGCAAAAGCCTGTAATAACATTATGAAATCTAGAGACTTGCAAGAATCTTTTGGCAATGCTTATCAGGCATGGTTGGGATTTTACAAGGGAAAATGTCGTGTGCTTAGGTGGAATGCAGCGGAGCTGGTAAAGACAGCCAACTTAATGTCTAGTGATATTGGTCTAACAATGCCTCCTGCGGTATCAAGACATACAGCTGGGTTGATGGGATTAAGGAATGTGCCAGGTCTTAATTTGGAGAATAAATAATATGTGGTTATAGGTTATATTTATAGTTTTTCTATTCTTTTTAGCTGATTTTGACTAATACCAGGATAAAAACTAATATACTACTATGGGTAGAAAGGACTTTATTTTAATTTAGATATCTTTACAAATAATAATTAAATAATAAATAAAATAACAGCTTATATCCGTTCAAATTACTGATAGGAACAGGAATAGCCCGTAAGTTGCCTGAGACTTGGTACATGGAGATCAACGTGCTTAACTACACATCAGTTTGTTTTGGAAAGAATACATCGATAAGGGATCGAAAAGTATTATTACAGGATCGCTAACCACAGTAGGTTCGATCGAAGCCAAGATAATAAGTAGATCGATTGTCGTACTATTACGTCAATGAGAAAAAAAGTCAATTCACCATGTAAATAAGGACATAATAGTATTTAAATATTGTTTTAAGACAAGGCTAGTGGGCCTCTGTGATCTATCTATCATGAGTTAATACGGATATTTATAATTGGCTCCATTTGAGTTATTGAACTTAGCAATCTTGGTGTTAACTGGAAAAATTAGCACTAGCGATAAAGCGAAGTACAAGGTAAAACAAAACTGAATAATAATGGATACCCGCTCACACATGCGTGGTAGCTACGGTAAATACAAAGTTCTTGTAAATATACTCTAAAGTACTTTGCATTTAATTATGTTATCATACACATCGTTATTGTAATGTCTAATTTACCACTGGCTCTCGTATACGATACGATAATCAGTTTTCGAATTGCTCACTCGTTCACGAGTCAGAAAACTGCTTACTGACACTAGATAGTGACAAGGGCGTTTATATACATAGCGACATAACTCCACTTAATGATCGATCACATTATGCAATTTATACATTTCCACCAAAGCGCATCAACGCATCTATTCCTTCTAAATTAGAACAGAGATATAATTACTAGAGTCAGTTACCAGAGAGTTGGTATATGGGCTTTCAATAGAATCTCTAGCACAACAACCGAGTCTTAAAGACAGATCGAATGATGCAGCTATCATTTACACTCGTCAAACCACAATACCCACTATCAGTTATACAATTGGAGATCCCGACAGCTGTGTATAAGTCATTAGAATTGACACAGATTTTGATAAGTATTAATACGAAAAATATAAATTATAAAAAGATAAAATCACGGTGTATTATTCTGTATTATATTGTCGTATTTTTTAATATACTGTAATTTATAGCACTATGTTTGTATAGTATGTTGCTATATTAAGGGCCAAATAGATGGTCTACTTTACATAGTTGCCCTACACTAGTTAGAGGAACACTTTCAAAAATAAACTAAAAAAGCACCATGTATAGAACCACTAGCTACCCGTTCCCAACAATAAAAATTTATTACTAGATAGAATAGATATAATACTAATACATACTCACAATAAAATCAAGCGGGCCCAGATAATAATAGCGCTAGATTGCGTTAGACTATACTAAGCAAGGTAGTACTTTTTCCTATAGAAAAAAGTTGTTGCCATTAAACTTATTTCACACACAACTATATAGTATCGAAAAGCATGAACATGTACCGTTAAGAATTGAAGATGTTCATACTATATATATATAAAAGTCAACTAAATTTCCTTGTTACAGTCTAAACCTCAATGATGGCTAATTTATAAACTAGAGTATAATAATGAAATGTATAATTTGTATACCACTACTTAGACACGGATCGGGGAACTTTTTATTTTGTTGAGATAATACTAAGGTCAATTCTGTTATAGCACTAAACCAAGGCGGGGATTGGACACATGGGGCGGTACTATTTAACATATTAACTAAATTATAGATATCCATTTCCATGTAGAGTAGTTAAAATTCCTACCTGTCTGCTCTTTATTGCTAAAATGTAATTATTAATAATCGAGACTGTAAAAAGTAACAGTCAGAGCCAGTAAATGTCCGACTCGCCCTCTAAGGCTTGGCCTCGTAATGACAGAACTAACCAATGCAGATAATAAGTGGAAAGCAACCTTACTGACATTGTTCTAGTAAAAGTAAACTAGAATATAGAATAAAAACATATCTAAAGTGGGCAGGTAAGTTAAAAGGCAGGTGATATTAACTAATTATTTTTTTGTTTTTGTACGCTCCTTTTGTCTGGAATAGTACTACTACTTGATTATTTGTATAGTATATTTATTTCAGTAACGTTATTATAGAGGTAGTGAGGATCCCAATTAATTGTTGACTATCTGTTATTGTCTCCAAAAAAAAAAAGAAATAGAATAAGAAGACATCAAATTAAGAAAGGAAATGATATGATATATAAAAAATAGACACAGTGAAAAAATAGAGCGAGAAAGAAAGTAAAGGTATGAAATGAGTATAGTCGATTCAGTCAATGAATATGTAACATAATGAAGAGACAATTTATTGAAATTTGGAAGGTAATAAACGTTGTACATAATTAATTTTTAAAGTATATGTAAGCACATCCCACTATATATAGCACTTTTCTATACTCAATTTTCATTATATCAATGCTGCATTCAATTATTCATTACTTTTTTTAAAACAATTCGATGATGACATGACATAGTGGCCTAGGGTAGAGGCGATCGCTTCAAATAGAGCGGAGCAATCGAAAA
>NAOQ01000405.1:35870-53492 GCA_002751075.1 Ichthyophonus hoferi
AAATAGAGCGGAGCAATCGAAAACAACATCAATAAAACTTAACTATAATGTAGGTTAATGATTCGCTATAACTAAAACTATTTTAAACCAACTTTTAAACCAATTTTTTATCTGCCAATCACATGAAGCTATTGTAATTTAAATCACATTCCTTTGAATTCTCACTTGACCTGAACATAAACACTCAGTAACAGCTATATATGTATACATGTATATACTTCAGGGTTAATAGCGCATTGCAATTATGCCTTTATGCACTTTAACTATTGTCAACGATCACGACAATAATAGGGATTCTTATTACTATTAACTGCTACTGACCTATTCCTTGAACATGTTCTTCTATGCATTTACTGTAATAGATTAGGGCTTTTCTTTAATTTACTATTTTGACATATTAAACAATTAATTGATACCACATAGTATAGTGCATGTTTAACTAGTATTGGGGATGGTCAGATTAGGACACAAAATAAAACAAACTTTCATAGGCCGTCATGTACAGAATTGGATTACATGCTTAATTATTGTATCCATTACGTACATCCTCCTGACCGCCTTGGAAGTTGATCGTCACGATGTTATGACCAAAGCGCAAACTGAAAAAAATAAAGACGAAGAAACCGGTTTAGCAGACTCTCTTCAAGGGTTTAGTAATACCCTTACATTAGGAGACGTGGAAATAGACGCAAGTCATGACCGTTATACGCATACAGTGGGGCGACCAACCGAAATACCCGAAATACCACAAGTCAACATCTTACAGAAGCACGAAAATGAGAAAGGCGACCATGATTTATTGCTAGATAAACCTGAGAGCGACCTGGACGGGTATCTCAATGTAGTCTCCGACGGAGCAACTGGTAATGTTGGGCCAAACTCAAACATAACAAATTCGGTTCTATTGTCATCAACATTATCCAATGTAGCGGCACAAGCCATTATTAAATTAGACTTTGAGCAACAACAGAAAGAAGATGTCACAGATGCTTTGATTGATGTACACGCAATTATACATGAATTGGAAAAGCAACACGAAGAGGCAAGGCATAATGAACAAGTATCTCTAAGAGAAGATATAGACGCTAGTCAATCTCAGAACGCCAGCATGAAGATGTTGCATACTGTGGTACAGATAATAACACCATCTGTGGATCTAGCGCAACAGGACCAGGCCTTAATGGGCCAGGGTGATTTGCTTATAGATATGGCTGAAAGAGAAAAGTCAGAACAATTTGAACGACTAGTGGGACAAGATACAAAGAACACTAAGCAAATAAACACCCTCGTTGTATCCTCATCATCGTCAACGGTGAATGATCAAGCACAAATAAGATTAAAACATAAACTTAAGAATACAGATGCTCTTCCAGTGGATGCTTTCGTAGTAGTCAAAAAAAAAGATTCGGATTTAGAGATAGGCACAAATTTTTTGGGTGGAGATATACCTTTGAAAAAGACAGTAGCAGTAAATACACCACGAATTTTTCATTTGCTTGGGACCCGACTTGCCATGGGAGTGGGTAAATACCCCACACGCATGAACATGACCCTAGATCTCTTTGAGACATTTACTCTTCCCAACGTAGTAAGGCAGGAAGGGCCTTTCCAATGGGTTCTTTTTACCGATCCAAAAATGTTAGATGCTTATCGACATAGACTTAATAGAATCATTAAACCGTATTCATTCATTCACGTTGCACAGACTTTACAGTGTCCATATGGTATGTCACCCATGTTTCAACCACCAGACTATGCCGGCGTACCCAGCCTCAGCAATATGGTTGTCAACGTTTCTAGAGACTATGACGTTGTTATAACCACAAGGGTAGATGCAGACGATATTATGCATCCTGATGCGTTCAAAATCACACGTTTGTTAGTTAATTCACGCTTTGATTCAATTTTGAATAGGTCTAGTAACGTAAAGAAGAATCACACAGTATTAGATCAGTCTCCAGTGTTTGCAGTTACTTTCAAAGGTGGATATACATGGCATCCCGTAGCAAATAGTGATTACGGTAGATTAGCCCCACTTACAGCCCCAACTCATGCAATAGGTATGTCTATTGTAGCTCCGGCCTCCATGGATGTACGAGAATGCAATGCATATGGTTTCCATCACAAAGAAGTGCTGGATTATACCAGGATGCAGTGTATTAAACACATAAGACGCATCATTGAAACTTCAGTCCAATCATCCAACTTAACCCACACGGTACATATAGCCACCAATATGACATGCCATGATAATGCGACACTGCACATAGTACTTCCAGCCCCGGGGTGGATTTACGTTCGTACATTGCTGAGTGATGCTAAGGCAAATATGAAATTTAAGAAAAGAAGGAAGGGGAACATCAAGGCCAAAGACACTGCAAGAGTTTTAAAGAGATTTCATATCAACCCCCAAGCTGTAAAAGAGCTAATTAGGAGATTACCAACGTTATATAATAATCTTTTAAACGAAAACGTAAGTGGAAAGGCATGTGGATTTCAGAGAAATCATGTTGAATTAAGCAATAATAATAACTAGACTCAAAGTTTTAATCTGCCTTTATATTTAGTTTATAATCAATTTATATCACTTGTAATTAGTTTTTTACATAATAAAGAAGCAATTATGATTTCTTGTACTTATTTATACTTTTGATTAACATTTCCCTACAATATATTTATCATGAATGTGTGCATACACTACAATATAGTCTCTGAGCAATAACTAGGCGAAGCTTAATCATATACAAGCATGCCACTAACCACTAACATTAAAATATTCATTGGGTAGAAGCCATTGGTTACAAGAGCATTATCTCCGAATGAATACGTTAGTTGTAATTGATTTGTTGAAACATAGTTTGCATGTAGTGAATTGGCCCATGAACCACGAAGGGAAATACTACGGATACTTATGACTGGTCCCATTTAGGTTATTAAACTCAACTATATGGGTGTTACTTACAAGTTGGCACTGGCAGTAAAATGAAGTGTAAAAGAAAAAAGAGGTCGGTAACAAAAGACCCCCGCCCACATATATGCGGAGCACTAGTTAAAATAGACCCGTTCACACATACGTGGTATCAATTGAAAAATACGAAGTTCTCGTAAACGCACACAAAAATCACTTTGCATTTAATTATATAAATGTAATAACCACATGGTTATTGTGACGTCTAATCCATCACTGGCTCTTGTATATGATAATCAGTGTCCAGATCTCTCGCTCGTTCTGAACTCATAGAACTGCTTATTAACATTAAATAGCGACGATAATTATTATTTACATCGTAATATCACCCCTTAATGATCGATCTCATTGTGTAATTTCCACATTCGCACCAAAGCGTATATCTCTTCTGAATTAGAACATAGATAAACTTACTACAGAACCTCTATCACAACAGCTGAGCCTTAAAAGACAGATTTGATCAGGCCCAGCAATATTAGTAACTCCTACCAGTTATACAATTGGAGATCTCGACAGCTGTAGGCAAGTCAATAGAACTGCCACAGTTCCTTATACTAATCAAGAGGAGCTTGGGAGTTGAGATTTTTATCTCAAAGATTAACTTCATTTAGGCATAAATAACAGAAATAAAATATATTAATGGCTAAAGATGATTTAGGATTTAAAATTTAATTATCATAATAACCAAGCCTCGTAGATACCCAAGGTAAAAAGTACTCCACATAACATTATAATATGTTTAGATAGGTTCCAGGCAAAATAATCCTAGTCAAATACATTTACCAAAGTCAATTTTCATAAATAATTTTTAGTGTTTATCCATCCGCGTTTGTTTATTCGGACTAGAAGTTACCAATGACCAGTAAGAAATAAAACACAGTTCATTTCTTGACACGCAATTTTACAGTACATCTGTACAGGTATAAACGCCTAATAGGATAACAATCCAAGCCTCAGGCTTGGCTTAAGACCACGAACCTTCAAATGAAATTATCATTAGAATGACCATATCTAAAGATATAAAGTAAACTATAAACAAAAAACAAAATAAACTAGCCCAATTCGACAAAGGATGTGGAGGAATAACACAGGTTATTTAATTAATCTTGGTGACAGCGTCATAGATGGCATGGGCCAGACGGGTAGCATTACTAGGGTTGACACCACACATACTAATACGGCCCGAGTCGATTAGCAGGTAGACATGGTGGGTCTTGGTGAGGTACTCGCATTGAGCAGCTGGAAGGAGAAGGGCGGAGGAGAGAAAGAGGCAAATTAAGATTGTTCAATTAGATTCAGTATGTTGTATGTTATATGATGTAAACATGGAAGCCATAGTAATACAAAGCAATACAAAGCAATAATGAAGGAAAACAAATACAATATACATAGGTAAATAAGTATACAAGTATATACAAACAAATGAATAAGAGTAGGTGGAATTATTATAACAGGCTAGACATAGACAAGCGGATAGTTCAAAACATTTATAGGATATGAATGTAGAGTAGAGATAGGGGGAGGGGAAAGCGGATGATGTTACTTACGGGTCAGTCCTGTGTAAGTGAACATGCCTTTCTGATTTAGAATATGTTCCCATGAACCGGGTGTCTTTGCAGCCTGTATGCCCATCAACCCGATGTCAGATATATATGACGTAATACATGATAATGAGATACATTTGATTCAATGAGATGAATGCATAATACATGAGAAGATAAAAATAAGACCAATCAAACACGCTCGTTAAAACGTTTTGGTATAAGAGAAAGTGAAAGGAGGGGGGCGAGGGGGAGGGTGCATGATGTATGTGTGTGGAAGGAGAGATAAAAGGGAGCGTACAATAAGGGCATCGTAGAGAAGCTGACGAGCTGTGGTGATACGCTGGGACATTTTAACTAAAGATTCCATCCTGTAAGAGAAATGTGTTAAAATCCATGTTCTTACAGCTCTCACTCACAGGCAGGGTTTTTATCAATCGATAAACGAGAGGCCGTTTAATAATACAACACATACATATTTATAGTATAGTATAGTAGTATATGAAATATTAAATAAATGAAGAGTGGACGCCATTGGCCAGTTCATTGGCTAACAATAAAGCCATTACTCGCGCCAATTGAATTGTACGAAACACGAATAGACCAAATAATGAAACGCACAACCATGTAAATCAGAGCCACCTTTTTTAATTAGCAAAATAACAATCATAAGAGAGGGGGAGGAAAAAGACATTGGCAGTGGTTTCATCAATTAATAAACCAACAAAAAATATTTAATTAAGCAATAATCAATCAATTCAAACTTAATATTTTAAATTTAGATGTCCAAAGCAACCCAATGATTTACAAAGGTTTACAAGTTCACAGATTCAATATAATCAATTAAAAAAAAAACCCTCATTAACAACAACCAATCAAGTGACAACTACTTATAGCTAACCAACCATAATTCCGCAACAGAATAACAAATAAGCGCTTAATAAATACATAGTTAAATGACTCATCCAGTACCTTACACCTTACACACTAGAGTATAATATAATATATGGAATAGTATAAGGTATACTATATAACATAACATACCATTCTTTATACATGTCTTCGTTGTTAAGGATAAGATCAGCAACATAGGCACCATGTGCAGGTGGGGTGGAGTACATAGGTCTGGTCAAGAACACCAACTGGCTGGCTACTGGAGCCACTCTATCTTTATGGTTCAGGACAAAGGTTAAGGCTCCAGCACGTTCGCCTGTTAGGGAGTGGTAGGTCCAGTAGGTCAGTAGGTAGCTTTGAAAAAAAAAAAAAAAGTGGAGGTGGGGAGAGGGAGAGGAGCTTGGACGAAGACGGTAAACAAAGGTACCTTATACCTTATATGGATAAATATGTATGTATATATATATATATCTCGTTATCATATATGCATATATGGTTAGGTGTAGTTGAGAGGAAGAGAGAGAGAGGGATTGAGCAAGGTGTACGCACAATAGAGTCCCATGTTCTTGGAGCAAGACTGGGCCACCATTAACTCCATTCCTTTAGCCTCAAAGATACGCACAGAGACGACATCGGTATCAACATTACCACTGACAAATCCCTACAACCACCACCACTATGGGTTAGTAAGATATATAGGGTGTATATCATACAAACATATACATAGACAGCAAAATAGATAGTGGATAGATCATGAGGAACAAGCGCAAAGGAGGAGAGAAGAAGCAGAGATATACGGATAAAGTAGTAGATAGGAATGGGTGCATGATTGTCTTTATGCATGTAGGTGTATATGATAGTGTGATGTTAGAACACCATAATAGTAAAATAGTATAGTAGTATAATAGTACAGTATGTGTTGTGTTAATGTAACTATGCAATATTGTATTATATATATATATCAACCTTAATAAGCCAATCTCATACAGATAGAAACATCATAATAACCTGATAGGCGCAGTCAAAGAAAGGAAATAGGTGATTCTCTTGGCAGATGGTAGCAATTTGTTCCCATTGGGCAGGGGAGGGGTCAACACCAGTAGGGTTATGAGCGCATACATGGAGGAGGATCATAGAGTCCCTAGGGATATTCTAGAGGGGGAAGGGGTTAGATAGAGAAAAACATATCGATTGTCTCATACATTTACCTGGATAGCAGTCATATTTAAACACTAAAATCATTAGATATATTACTATTATTTTTTTTAAAAATAAATTGTTAATTATAGTGAGTAATTCAAATAATTATGTCAACAGACAGGAATAACAAGATTATATGTTCTAGACTGAGCTACAATGAGATTGATAATAAAATATCTCTCTCACGTCACTGGATAACAGACTTATTTAAAAAAAATTAAATTTTAAAAAAAATTCAATTAGAGATATATATATATATATGTATGTATATAACAAGAAAACGGTTGGTACGTATTGTATTAGAGGTCAATTTGTTTGAATATACACCCTTCTAGCTTGGGCATAATAGAATTAGGAAAGCACAGGTATATGTGAAGAATAAATGGCAACGGACATAAACACGTTAAACCCTTAAAAACCACTAGTAACATAAATATATTATGTTACCAATAACGTATACAAAAGCTACAATCAGCTCAGAACCAACCTTTAGGTCTTCCAGCATTCCCTCTATGTCAAGACCTTTAGTGACAGAGTCGTAGTAGCGGTATTTCTTAATGGTCAGACCAGCATCGCCAAAGATAGACATGTGGTTAACTGAGGGATAAAGAAAAGGAGAGAGAGAGAGAGAGAGGTAAAAAGGTGTATGGTGGATTAGTGAATGAAGGAGACAATGGAAGAAATAGCCGAAAAATGTAATACAAATTATATAGCTATAACGAGAAAGAAAGATAAAGTAAGATAGAAAAAAAGTGTGTGAAACAGGAATGTATGAGAATGAAAGGAGTGTAAGAGATGTAATTTATACTAGAGAAGACAGAGTACACGTATAGTAAGGAATATTCAGACAGCAGTAGTTAGATACGGTTTAGAAAGATATAGTAAAAAATGAACATACCCCATGTTGGGTCGGAGACATAGATTACATTACTAGTATGGAAGCGTTTCATGAAATCAGCACCAACGCGGACGGCTCCAGAGCCAGAAAGAGTCTGAAGAGTAGTCACCTAGAGTAGTAGGGAGGGGAGGGGTAGAGTGAATAGTTAGAGATGGTTATATGGTTGTCATAATGTTGCGAGGTATAACAACAAAATAACAAGCAGGGAAAACAAGGACCGTCTAAAGGTAGTAGGCTTGCTCATAAAGATAAGGAGGCATAACCAGGGTCATTAGTGAAGGGGTGGTTAATAAAAGATTGGGTAGGTGGGAGGAGAATAGGAGTAAGACGATTAAGATAGAAAAAAAAAGAGAGGAAAGAAATAAAAAAAATACATATGAATGAATAAAATGAATAAAAGGGTCAGAGAAAGAAGGCAGTAAAAAAAAAAGAAAGAGTATAGTATAGTATGATACGGTTCAGTATTGCCAAAAAAAAAAAAAAAAAGGTAGTAAACATGGAACAGTGAATAGGCATTAACATACCCTTCCTTCCTTTATAGCGAGAGAATCCTTGCCGAGAATAAGCTTAGCCATAGCAGTGCTGTAAGGAGCATGACCGGCCATAGGGAGGTATTCCTTGTTCATGTTGGGATTGTCCAACAAGGCTTGTTCAGCCTTACGCACAACAGGGAGGACCCAGGGCTTTCCTTCTTCATCACGGTAGGCTGAGATTAAGGACAGAGGTCAGAAAGGAAAGGGAAAGTAATATTGATGAGTGAGCTACAGCTGTATATACAGAAACAGTGTATTTATGTACACTACTAACCTCCAATACCCAGGTTAATCTTATCGGGATGAGTATCATTTCTGAATCCCATTGCCACTCCGAAGATAGCGTCAGGAGTAGCCATTTTCATAGTTTCAAAAAATGAGGGGCTGTTGGCCTCAACCTTTTCCGTTTGGTTCTCCATTATCAGCATTATTTATAATAAAAAAATAGAGTTAACAACTCAAGACCCAGATGGATATATGATAGTGTTTCCTATTAATGGTGTTTGGTATTATAGGTATGTAAGTTATGCAAAACCACCATAAAAAACCGATGTTTTGACCGCTGTTTTATTGGGTGGCTCAACTAATATATTTTAAGACCCAATCATTAAATAACTAGATATACAGTATAATTAATATAATTACATTAGCCACTAATCTTTCACAATAAATATTTACACATCAGATAAAATCACCGTAAATTGTTCTCATTGCTTCTAACGGTACTAGAACGAACTACATGCAAGGTACTGGCTACCAGGTCGCATAAGCCATTATTGAATTATCTTTTATTACATTGTTTGGTCTAATGGGGAGATATTTAGTACAATAGGTACTGGCCTGTCATATCGGAATCATTATGTAAAGAAAGAAATGGCTATTAATGTTGCTATACATACTAGTATCGGCATATTATGTGTTTTACATAAATACTACGTGTATAGAACATAAGTAGATTAGAAATGTCGCATTACTTGGAGCATGTATCTAGCTAAAGTAGTAATGACCTTTTATTAAAAGTATGAAAGAATTTGAAAATGTCATTATCTATTTCTAATCCTACTTTACCTTTCTCGAATTTAAAAATGTTCATTACTCTTAGTTTTATGTCAGTGAAATGACGTTTCGTCAAACCTAATCTTAGTCTTATTGGTGATCGGCATCAATCAATAATGATGCCCTAGTAGAACCGTGTGTAGAAATAAAATGTATATTCCCTAGGATGTTTATTGTTTGTACGCTAGAGAAATCGCTAGACAGAGTTTTATTAAATAGAAACTAATGATTATTGGTCGTTATATAAAAGTTGCGTATCGTGCCTTCGTCCGTGGCCAATGCTGGCACAGCTAACGCTCTCATGTATTTAAAGGGCTTTCACTAAGAGTTTAATCAAAAATATTCCGTGAATCATTGATCTGAATTAGTTCTTGATTGGCTCAGAATCTATTTCAATAGTGCTATGTTATATTTTTCACACATTTTTCAGCCATGCTCCTAATACAGTTACTAAGATAACTTCCTCATTTTTTTTTTTTTTTTTAGCTTATTGAATCTAGAAATATGTACATAATAATAATGATAATAATAATATATGTTTGTGTGGTGTAGTGTATGCATGCTTTAGTACAGGACATACAATTATTACAGTCGCTCTTGGCGCTCTGGAATCATAGGAACATTGAGAAGGTGCTATAAGATCGTTAACTCTGAATGAACACGTAGTTTGACCGAAATCCTGATAGCAAGTGGATAATGCAATGAACAGTCTTATATTAGATAATTGAATACCGTTTTTTTAAGAGCAAATCAATTTGTCATTGCATAGTATGCAGTATGTGAACACTTACATCAACGAGGAAACTGGTTAATTTGCCATTTAAATGAAGACCCAAAAATACTCGAATATCTAGGTAAGATCAGACAATTCTAGTGGGTCTCTGTAACCTAATCGTGAGTTGTATTAGCCAATAATAACGTTTTCAGCCATTCCCATTTACAATAATAAAGACAACTATACAACACCAACTTGGTGACGCCGAAACCTGTGGGCAAGTCACTAACTACTATAGATTGCTATAAGAAGATAAGAAGGATTCAATTACATTAGTTAATAAGAAATTATGGCTGTATTAACTTCACATAAAGTTCTTTTTTTTTTCTTTTTTTTTGGCAGTGGGATACTTCTTATTAGATACTTTTATTATGGTTAAAACTTTATCACTTATATACATATAAACATTCATAATTTTGTCTGAAGTTTATCTTAAGGTATTTTATTTTAGTGTTTATGTTTATTAAACAATAATAAAAAATAGAAACCCAATATGATTTTAAGTTAAGTGTTGCCAAGCTATATGTTTAAAACTAACAATCACACTAATGCCTGCCCAGTGAGAAAGTACCGACTTTAATAAAGTATATAAACTAAGCCCAGACTGGCTCTGGGCAAAGGTTTAATTTATTTATTTATAAATGAAATATTCAAATTTATTGAAGTACTTAAATCGGACACAAGCTCACTATACACGTGGTGTTAGATTTTGTACCATACTAGCATCAGCTCAATCAATATATGCCCATTAGATTTTAGAGCATGTTGAACAGCTAATTAAGTCAATTATCGGGTACATCACTGGGTTACGAGCTAAAACCCACATAGAAGCAGAGACTGTGATCTTAACAAATCTAGAGTAGAGATATCAAGCGACAGCAACAATTTCTAGGAAGGACTACCTATACCCTTGGATTCTGGCACTGATTCATTTAGATTGATAAATTCTAACGGGATTCAACCTTGGACTTTGCGTTTGCCCTTGGTTTGGACGTGGCATCTTTGCTAGATTTTTCTGAAAAATGGTCTGAGTGAAAATTCGTTCGCGCCATGACTTCCACTCTAAAGTTGGGTGCCAGTTTTATGCAATAGTGCTTCCATGTAGTGACTGAGGCGCATTACAGTCCAGTACTCCATACTATTACGGAGACCCTGCATTTGTTGCACTAGAATTGTTGGGAGCAGGTATGCAAGTGGGAGTCTAAGGGTCTTATGTACAAGGCTGTGCTTAAATTAGTCAAGTATCCTTCTGGGGTCAAACCACTCCGGCTATGTAGGTTTTGAAGTGTAAAGTGGTATCTGACACCATCTTTGGGACGTTCAAGGTTAGGTTGGTTGGTTGTGGTAATGTCCAGCATCCCTATCAATACAGGTTATCTCTAACCCTTTGGCTACAATAAGCCGAGCATAAAATGATTAATTCCTTATCAGTTAGTAGCACGTTCTAAATCAAGTAAATACATTGGTCAATACATAGAATGGTAGCTGTCAACTTAGATCTCCTATGTTATTCAGGCTGCTGCTACACAGGCTTTCTGAAACAGTCATCTTCAGGTATCCATGTTTGCTGTCAACCGAAGGGTTTAATTGACTCCAACTTCCCACACAACTTCTGGAAGCTGCCGAAGTTGCTGTATGACCTGCACGAGTTATTTTCATGTTGGTATATCACCTTTACTTCTTTCTTGAATTCTCTCAGTTCACTTAAGACTTACTATTGAAATTTAATGGTAGTATTTAGTTCGCTGATTTTTGAACGAGTGAGGGATCTGGACACTGATTTGTTTTATGTGAGCGCTAACGGTAGTCTAGACATTACAATAACGATGTGATTATTATATAAATATCTATTGTGCAAAATTTTGTGTATATTGGGAGTACTTTGTATTTTTTGCCAGTCGACCGTATCTTTGTGAACAGCCAGAGGCCGAGCGGTCAGGGGCTTAATTAGTTATTTCGGTTTTCATTTATATTTGTCTTATCTTATCGTGCGGGAAAATTGCAGTTAGCATCTGTATAGCTGTATTCATTATTGTAAATGGAGCTGATTGTAGAGACTATTATTGGCCAATCCAACTCACGATAGGTCACAGAAACCCACTAGAATTGTCTGATTTTAGACGCAATTTTTAAATACTATTGTGTTAAATATTTAAATGGCATATTTACTCATTTCTTCATCGAATGTAATAGTGTTCATATACCGTATACTATGTATTGACCAGAATCGATCTACTTATTATAGAACGGTATTCGATTAACTAAAATAAGACTGATCTTTGGATTATTGCTAGCTATCAAAGATCGACTGAACTATGTGTTCATTCGCAGTTAACAGTCTTATAACAGGGCCTATTAGGTGCCCGATGCTGGCATGGGTGCCATATAACCAGGAAGATACCCTAAAGTGTGCTAATAAAGATGCATGTATCTCTGGGTTGGAACTTATTTTATGGTGCAGGTATTGCACTTGCCTTGTCATAGCGGAGATGTGGGTTTTTTTGGGCAGTTTACGGCTGTTCCCCATGTAGGATGCATGAAGATGATAAGGCCAATTGTGGCATATATTAAGGATACGCTTAATTTAGGTATAGTGTACCACCCCATAAAATTAACCCCAGTTTCTTATTTAAATGAAGGTCAACCTCCAGTTATGTAGGCATAATTAATGGTGCTACGGTATCTTGCATTTGCACATACAGGGCTTAACTACAACGAGTAGTACAGAGGCTGGATTCGTGGCCCTGGCCAAGGCAGTGAAGGAATCGGTGCATTTCGGGCGTTTTCTCAGGTAATTAGGTCAGTCTCAATAATGGGCAATAATAAATCATCAGTATTAATGACAGAAGCTGTAACACTTAGTTATCAGACCAATCACTTTATGTCACCATTTTGCCCAAGAGAAAGTAGCCAATGGTGAGATTGTACTTGACTAGTGTTAAAACAGGAATGTTTAATTAATATAAGTATTTCTTTATATGGTTATAAACATTTACTATTATTAGCAATTGTTATTATATTTGCAGCCTGGGAAACTAGTTTGTGTAAACTATTGGTGTTAAACGGCAATCCGGGTATTCTCTTCCTTTCTAAACGAATGTACGTCACAGGAACGGTTGTGTCTCTATGTACTATTAATTGCACAAGCAGTCTTTGCAATTAATATCAGAACATAATTTGATGATGGAACCAGTCTAGCTTTAACTCTTTAAATACCTGACTAGATGCCCGATACCTAGTCCACAATCTACCAAGTTCTAATTTCGATTGCACGTTACTTGCTGATCCAATCTACTTTGTGGCTCTTCCAACACTTGATTGGATTACAATAAGCACAACAGGCCGCCTTAGATTCCTTAATAGGAACACGGTATCTTTTAACCAATAATAAGATTACTTACTACATATCGTAAGACGTTCTAGAGCGAATACAAGTCACTATCGCTTACATAAAGTAATATAAATTATTATATGACGAGATTTATACTAATCTCGATCAGATCACTAACATTGACGACCAATAATCAACAGCGACACTTACCTTTAAGGCAATTAAACAAACCAGGAAAGTGCTATCCTGGGTTTCGGCTTAATAGACTGGATTGATTGATGCAATTAAAGAATACAACTTTCCTTATATATACTTAGGTCAGAAGGTTGCTAAGGTTTTTAGGATTGGGAGTCCCAAGTCTACTACTTCTTTGAAATACTGTATATGTTTTGGTTTATATAACTACCCTGAAATAATCATAATTCCCTTTCATTAGTTACTTTGTTTAACTTAAGGGAGAGTAGAAATGAACATAAGAATGAAAGATGATCATTAATTGAATTGAACCAGGTGGGTTAGACCATTGGAAATTTCAAGCGGCCAAAAAATATGTTAGAGAAGTAATAGATATAGAAAATATACTACAATATAAACAGAAAATTAATGCTAAAAGGAAGTCTACAACGGAGACACCTTGGAGACAAGAGATATATATATCTTCCTTCATATATAATTTATTGTACTTAATGAAAAAAATAGTATTATTTTTTTACAATCTCTCAGTGTTGGTACAGGCAAGAAGCTTGTTACCAATCGTTGATAATCGGAATACTGCAAAGCCGCCACCTATAACAGCATAGCCGCCAAATAATATTATAATATGCATGTGTTCATAATTATAAATAGGATCCAGTCTGTCAAGTACTTTTCTCATATTTTAGATGGTACTCCCTTGCCGAAGGACATTCTCAATCAAGAGATACTAGCCAATTCTTTTCCCATTAAGTAATAACTAATACCTACAGAATTCTATTATTCACAACACGCAATAGGGTGTAGCTACAATCACCTTGGCTCACTTTAATAATACCTATCTGTTTGTCGGTCCCATTAAAGAACACCAATTTGACGTTCAAGAACACATCGCCTAAATAAAGTCTCTCTCTGGCATCTCCAATCAGAATGTTGGTGTTAAATTCATCCTTTTCCTTGAGATATTCTAGTAGTAGGTTTCAGGGCGAATAATCAAGTGGGTACCATTATCCAGGGAAGTTTCAAGAGTGGGGAAACCTGCAAGCTCTGGATGAGGGGTGCGGTAAGTATTCATTTGACCTGAAGTACAACAGATGTATTTTGTATAGGTAACTGTTAATGCAAATTTTTACAAAGTGAAATAGTTTTAAAAGCAGACGCGTGAGCTTAGGAGAATAGCAATATTGAGTCGAGTCGAGGGTTTGGAGATGGCTGCACAGTATCATGGTAGGCATCCACATTTAATCATAAGCTAGTAATTAGATTCATTTAATTAATAAATTTTGGAGTATTATTTAGAAATAGATAATTTTACTCAGATTAGTATACCACGTATAATCATAAGCTGGTAATTAGATTCATTTAATTCATAAATTACGGAGTATTATGTAGAAATAGATAATTTAACTCGGTATAATTAGATTAGTATACCGAGTGGTCCACGGCTCAGCCATGGGGTTTCCCCATAAAACCAATATTTACTTTTTACGGTAGAAGGTATTACGCTTAAAGTAGTACATTCCCGCTATTGATAGAGCAGATGTGTTCATTAATACTCATATACCAACTAGACTTTCAAATAAGGAATTGGTGGTATTTTTTATTGAGTAGCGTCAAAAAAATCATAAGGTATTGAAAAGTATATATACATGCTTGAAAAGAATAATAAAGGAGTGCTGCCTAGTCTTTCAAACAATATAGTTACATTTGTTTTGAAAATATATATATTAAGTCACTTATATCTAGAGAGTTAGAACTACATAATACAGATAACAATATAGAAAGCCAACCAGTACAATATGATATTATTGCTCATGTTATTGTAGATATAATTATTTTGTATTTTCGACCAATTTTGAATTACAATTATCATGCCCATTACCTACTATATATTACCTATTTTATATTTCCTATTTTTATTATATATCATATATTACCTATTACCTATTTCCTATTATCTATTAGATATTATATATTAAGTATTACCTATTACATATTGCCTTTTATCTATTATTGCTCTTCTTATTGGAGATATAATCACTGTATATGCTCAACCAATTTTGGATTGCAATTATCATATGTACAATGTTCTACCTTGGAATGACTTGAAGGTTTCTATTTTACTCAAACAAAAGCATGAGCTGCAGGAGGAGTTTGATAGGGTTTTAATGTGTTGCCTATCAGTTGATAGATGGATTTATAGCACATAAATTTGTTTACAAACAGAACTTAGGAATACAATAACTGGTTTTAGTTTCTAATAAATTTTATTTTAAAATTTTAATATGATTTTTAATTTTTAATTTTATGCAGGCTTAACCATTGCAAAGATACGCAATCAAAATCATCTATTATAATTAATTACCAAACATACATTTCCACAGGCTAATCCTATATAATCTAGTTATATATCTGATAACTGATAGGTGCACACACATTATCTTCATAGGAATCTTAAATTTGATACTACTATATAGGCTATAGGCTGAAAGTCACATGACTGATAAAGAGAATCAATAAACCAAAAATATAAAATAAATACAAAACTATCTTACAAGCATTAAAGTGAATCCACACAATCTTAAAAGAGTCTATTTGTGAACTCATTTAAAGCACTTCTATTTAAACAATTTAAAATGAAGAAACGATTGGTGGATACTACATATATATGAACAGACGAATCTGTTTCTACCTCCCATAACATAGCCCACAACTTATTCAAATAGATATGAGTACAGAAACTATTCACGACTATACATACAATCACGTATATGGATCTACAGTGATTATCTCTCTTTGATCTGATTTCTATTTTCATGCTCTACTATACTATGCACTGCCCTAAATACAGCATAATAACTATATAAACTATATCATATAAACTCAGTCAAAAAGACAAAAAATAACACAGAAATAAACTTGCATGGCACGCCTGTGATAAACAACCAATAACATCCTTATTCCTGTATACCTCTATATATCTGTATACCTGATTGGCCAGGATCAGGTAAATAAAGTCGTAAGATGGATGGAGGGTATTCGTATTCAACGACTATTAACCATACCTTTATATTATCTTAATTCTTAGTAGCATACTTCTATATTCATACATTAATACCTACATATACATACACACACTAGTAAACATTGCCGTGCCAACCCCATTGTCTACCAAACGCATATTCTAACTCCTGAGCTCTCCACAAGGCCTGTAAAGCCTTGTACCTAACGCTATTAAGATAGAGAGGTTTCCCTCTCCTAAGGTTAATATCTTCCTCTCCAAACACGTCAAGGTAGGGCGCGCCCCAACTATGCACCCTACTCCCTCGTATCACATACACGGCTGTAGAATGGATGAGAAGAAAGAGACCGGTTCCACTCCCACAGGTCAGCGAGTGATACACGCATTCGCCTATCCCTATCTCGCGGGACACGCGTCTATGCGTACTATAGCTACTCGGGCCAGGGGATCGGTCGACCCGAAAACAGCAGCTCGACCCAAAACAACAAATATCGCCACAGATTAGGCACAGGGCCGCGAACTCGGGTATACTGTTACAGTTCTGGGTGGAAGAAAGGAGATTAGATAGAGAGATAAAGAGATAGATAGAGAGAGATAGATAGATAGATAAATAGAGAGATAAAGAGATAGATAGAGAGAGATAGATAGATAGATAAATAGAGAGATAAAGAGATAGATAGAGAGAGATAGATAGATAGATAGATAGAGAGATAAAGAGATAGATAGAGAGAGAGAGATAGATAGATAGATAGACAGATAAAAAGATAGAGCAATAAATAGATAGATAGATAAGGAGATAGAAAAATAGATAGATAGATAGATAGAGAGATAAATAGATAGATAGGTAGATAGATAGATAGATAAATAGAGAGATAGATAACATGGAAGCACCCAAGTATCTCTACATAGCCCTATGCTATAACGTCAATATGACGTACATCCCTACCTTACACTTAACGTGACGATAGGTCACATAGAGATCATCGTATTGATTGGGTAGGGTAATGAGAGAGGGTTGACGTGGACCAATCATTGGTAAGATAGTAGATGGTGGGGGCTGAGATGGACCATAGTATGCCTATATATAGGGGGATAGGGAGAGGGTGTGGGAGGGAGAGTAGATAGTTAGGCTAGTAGTATAATAGTATAGTAGTATAGTAGTATAGTAGTATAATAGTATAGTAGTATAATAGTATAGTAGTATAGTAGTAT
>NAOQ01000406.1:18044-30898 GCA_002751075.1 Ichthyophonus hoferi
GGCACTTCAGAATCGCTAAGAGCTTCCATCCGAGATTCCTCAGACTTGACCCTGTTTAGGCATAGTTCATCTTTCGAGTCCCAACAGATTCGCTCTTACTCAAATCTTTACGGAAACCATTCAAATTGGTCGATGATGCAATTGTAAATCTCGTCTTCCTCAGCATACCCATACCAAGTGTGCCTTCACTTTCATTTCGCCTGCGGGCTTTCAACCCAAAGACTCGCATATATATTAGACTCCTTGGTCCGTGTTTCAAGACGGGTCGGATGAAGCCATTTCGCTGACATCATGAACATCTTTCTGAGTAAACTCTGTGTGGTTACACAAAGAACGCAACGCAACACTGCCGTGAAGCAGTCTGGCCGAGTTCCCGAAAATAATTTGACAAATCCCAAAATTGAGCGACAAATCACTAAAATAATTCGACAAATTGCTACGTAAATGGATATATCCTAACAATAAATGGGCCTTTTGAATATAAAAATTAAAAAACGAAATAGAACAATAAAGAACAAATTGAAAGAAAATCACATTTTTTCCATTTTAACCCGAGGAATTGCGTTTTTACATTTATTTCTTACAAATTTTTGAACTAAAAATTTTAATCAAGAAAAAAAGGAAGAATAATTGGAAAATCTTTGACTCGTGTAATGTCTATAACAGAATATGGGGGAAAATAAATGAAAGTTTATGTGGGACAACATCTACAGGGTGGTACGGCCTATATAATAAAGCAATTACATTTGCGGTTCTAAATGGGATAATTTTTTGTTGCCTCTGTATTGCTTTCTCTTATGAATTTATTCTTCACTCATGTCATTATTTTAATCAAATTTTGTTTTGGTTCAAATTCATAGTTTGTATAGGAATTTTCAAATGATTGGGATGACTACGGCGATGTTGTGCTAAAATATGTAAACTTAAAGGTCATAACGGTAAACCAATTGAAGAATTATTTAAGTCCTGATCAGGGATACTGGGATAGCATATAGAGTAGATCTGGAGCTAAATAGGAAGGAAGGATATTACACGAATAAGAGATTTTCCAACTATTCATGTTTTTGTCTTGATGAGCATTTTTTCTTCTTCAAGAAACTATGAGAAATGTATATTAATGCAATTTCTTTAGTGAAAATAACAAAAATGTGAATTTCTTTCAATTTCCTCTATATTATTCTATTCTATTTTATATATATTTTAATTGTATATTCAAAATGTCCATTTATTGTTGGGATCTGTCCGTTCATGTAGGATTTTGTCAAAAAAATTCTGGAATTTTTGTACAACTATTTCAGAAAGCATTGCGATTTTTCACTAGCCAATATTATTAATTAGTTAATATAGAAATATGTGGGTTTGTAAAATTTAATTTTTTAAACGGCTTGGCTTGATCCACATGTTTTTATTGGCAACGTAACGTATCCTGGGTATTTGGTATCTTATGGACTTGCGCCGGTTTATTACTATATACAAACAAATATATGTATAAATAGGTATATATTGTTATATAGGTATATATATTGTTAAAGAAACATGGCATATATTTACAGTTATATAGATATAATCACGGTAATATACAGTACACTTTATCTTCTGGATTTACAAAAAAAAAAAAGGTTTTTATACTAATTCTCTATTGGTAATTATCATCAGTCTTTCAAAATGAATAGGATAATAACTACAACACACACTGAAACAAAGAATGTCTCAAGGCAAGCCTAGATATATAAAATGGTCACTTAGTCGGCAGTTTTTAAACTCATCTTATAAATGTTAATTTTTATAAAGGTGTATTAACCCCTAAAAGGCAACTAATATAGCGAAAGGAACTAATAAACAATAACGAAGCTTATTTCAGTGAGACATAACCAAAACTATTGAATTCATAAGTGTAAGGCCAAAACCAAATGTACGTGAGTGAAACCCTTCAAAATAATGATCTTAATTTCCGCTAGGAGGTTTACAGCCGTATATTAAAGTGTGACTTTGCACTTAATTTCTACATGCTCGCAATTCAAATTCTCATTATCTTATGATTCAAATACGAACGCAAACAATAAATAATCTTTAATTGGGATATGATAGATCTAGAACCAACTTCTAAAAATTAAGGATCGCATAGAATGAATAATATCGAAGATTATACAAAGTTATTAATAAATTATGCCATAATAAAAAGAATGAAAGAAATAAAAAATGTGAAATACAACATTACAATATTAACCATTTACGTAGAAGATTTGTTCTAAGCATGGCAGTAGCCTACATCGTATTGGTTCTATCGTAATCAAGTAAAACCATGTGGTATTAGATTAAATTCGATATAAAATCAATTATTTTTCACATGCATTTAACCTAACTACATTAGAGGTGTAATTATTGGCTAATGTTGTCTTATTCTTCCATCTCATTCGTTGTCAACGGATACACAACATTTAGAGCCAAAAACAGCGTAATAAGGCTTTACAATACAATTGCGTGTTAAAGAATATTTATAAATATTTATTAATATATTAGATAATAATTAACATTAATATAATTATATAGTTAATAAATAGAAGGTTATATTGAATATCTATCTACGTTTTATTATTAGAAAAAGCTCATTTTATGGTGTATGCTTTTTTTGTTTTATTTAAGTCCGCAGGGGAATGTTATTAACCCGTTGGCAATGGTTCAGCTTCACACCAATCACCTATATGAGTTGTCATTCTTAACGGTCATAAGTTATTCGTTTTCTGGAGCAATTTATGTTGTGGGATGAAATCCATGAAAGGAAAGTATTATTATATGACCAATTATAATAGGAATAATAAATAGATAAAATCAATATTTTTTAATAAAAAATAATTATAAAAGTAGCACAGCATTCATACACTATTAACTTTATTATTTATACATCAACTTTATTATTTATGCATCAGCTAAGAATTCGGGATCTGCCAAAATAATTAAATAATTGACGCCGATTGATGAAAATATTCACATGGTTTTATTGGTCAGAACAAAACATGCCAAGTATAAATCCTTGTATCTAGGCGACTCTGTGCTCATATCATAACAGTATTGATGTATCTAAATACTAAACTGACTATAGCCTATGCGATACTACTCCCGCAACAAGATGCCCAGTAACAAGATGCAATATAGTTTTAACCCATCCATAACTGAGACGAGTATGGGAAATTCTTGTACACCCTTGATCTGTGACGCAACAGCAAGGTCGTTATCATCCAGAAGATTAATGAAAAAAAGAAATATGATTAAGGGAACAACAAAAACTGTGGCAAAAGAGACCGGCGTTTTTCCCAGTGACGAAATAATAGCAGCAAGTGCCGACCTCACCAATAGTTATTTCTTCAATAGCCGGAGACTTGGTACATATAATCATACATTATATCGCTCTATGTGTTGGTGGATGACAATGCTTGGATACTTTGAACAGTGGTGCAAACTTAAAGCCCAAAAATCCACATGTAAACGATTGGCGGAAAAGTATAGTTTTTCCAACTGCCAGACTGCATACTTCACAGGTACAGAAGTAACTGACTGGCTAAGTTGGTATATCTCCGAATATCCTTATAAGAAAACTTCTTCAGGCCGTCCAATTGAGAGAGAGAGTATAGCTGCACTGGCAGCAACTCTGTTCAAACAAAATGAGTTCGTTGAAGTTAACTACAAAAAATCTGCTTGGTGGGCTGTACCATATTATATTGGCAAGTTAAATACTACAACTCCTAAAGACAAAGAAAGTAAGAAGGAGTTTTCTGACTCTGCGTATAGAGTTTATTATCGACTTTGTTAGAGTTGTAGTACCATATAGATATAGATCTTTAACTCAAGTAGCTAAGCAATGCTAATAATGATAACGTATGCATGAATTTTAATTTTTTACCTAATCGTTTTGTTTTTTTTTCAATTGTATGAGTACCTATTTGTTTCAAATAAATTTAGCGTAAATAAAAAACAATGTAATATAATATAATTGCAATTCTGATGGAAATTTGTACGGGGTAATCCTGTACAGCATTGACTGATTATATAAATAAGAATGAAAAATATCTTTCTATATACCTTCACTTCCCCTAATTTAACTTGCACTTCATTTATTTGCAATATTATTAGTTATATTTTATGTATAAAACAACCTATCTAATTCCTTTTTGACTATGTGTCTCCACTGTGTATCATAAATTCTTCATTAAATCGTAATGTATTGTACGCATACACTTATTGCCAAGGTTGATAACTTAATAAGCCATTTATTCGTGTAAATTTCCATTCATAGTTTTGTTTATATAGATGCCCGGTAATGGACCATTATTGTTAGAACATATGTAATGTGTTGCAATAATTCCTTATTTATTTATATTAGAATATAAAATATATTCTACTTATTAATAATTAGCTATTAATCAACATTGTGTCTTATTCAACTATCGTACGATAATAGGGAGATGTTCTATGAAACCTACGTAGTAATAATTCGGATTGATATTAGTTCCTATATATCATATTATGTTAGACATGATATATTGAGTATAAATATTTGTCTGTAAGTAACAATGAAAATTTTAAGCTAGAAAATATATTAATATTAATTTCGTCCAGAAAAAAAGAAGCTATGCCTATTAAATATTTTTATATAAATAGGGAATATAATATTGACTTGGTCATCAATAACACAAATAAATAAGTTATTTATATCAAACACCTCCAGACAAATAAAACGGTAAACTAGCTTTACAATATATATATATTTATATATATATATTGCAAGATCCAATTTTTTTACATCTCATTCCAAATTTTCCATATTAAAATTGAGCCGTACCTATCACAAAAATAAATAATGAAAATCAAGAACCAAATAACCATAATTGAGGCTTAGTTGAAGTTAAACCAAAACCCTAAATATAAATAATAATGAGGTAATATTGGAACATAAGCATAGGGGAAAGTACAATACATTCTAATCTTTAATTGAATAAATCACTATTTTCTACATTGAACTATAAAGATACTCGTACACTTTGTCTTGTCTTCGTGTTTAATAACTTTTTGTTACAGGAAATCTCACGCCTTGTAATCCCGTTGGTTCAATAATTCTTAGTTGATTTAATTGACTGTTGGTGTTGATTAACAAGATTTGGATTTCTATTGGATACAAATAAAATTAACGTACCATGATGTCATAGTTTGGTATAATGCAGGCCTGAAAAAGAACATTAAAAAATATTTACAACCCGTCTTCTATCGTTATTTGTCGTTTTACTTCCTCATTAGCAATCCCAAAGTAAAAAAAAAATTTTTTTACATACAGATATCTTTCTTGCGAAGACCTTTTTTTCCACAATTACATGCTTACCAACTAATTGAGAGAGAATATGATGACGTTTTAGATGACTAAAAATTACACGTGTTTCATTGCAACTAAGTTTATTGTATTTTAATTATCAAATTCCATAGTTCCGATTATAAAGTTTGCAAGATCCGGACGAATAGGTATGTAGATCGACCGAGGTAATAAGCGGATCATCAAATGATTCATCCATTATTAGTTTAGTTAATAGCACAGTCTTAGTTAGGTAAACTTATTGGTCAATATCTAGAATGTGAGCACTAGAATTAGATAATTAGTTATAGAGCCAATTGGATTTGGACATAATAGCATTAGATCATCATCTAGACAAGGTCAGGTAATTCTAAATTCTAGTAAACGGTATTTTAACGATCGGCCCATTGACATTGATGAACTGAACTATGTTTGACACCCTCGATAAACGCATGTTGCGGAAAGGACAAAAGGAACAAAATCAACTAATAATAAACACGGGTTAATGATGTTTTAACCATTACAAAACCAAAGCTTTGCATTATATATATAATTTATCTTAATGATTAAAAAAATACTTGTTCTGTATTCTATAATTACGTGTCTTCATTGTAATGTCTAGATCTGTACTAACACTTGAGAATAAGCGTCAGTGTTCTGAGAATCTTTCTCTTACTAACTATGCTGATAATTTTTTAGTTATATTTGATTCCAACAGCACGCTTTGTACTATAAGCACTATCACGCCCGAGCGCATTAAGGCAGTAATACCTCCCGCACTTATAGCTGAATACAACCGCAAAAAAACAATTGGAGATAGAATCAGCATTGCTTCCATCTCTAGAACCAACGCCCGTCATTTGTAAACATAACACCAATCAAATGTACTTGCTATCCGCTCTATCGAGACTATGAAGCCACTTATTTTTCTTTATTATATCTAGCAGATGTTTTCACGTGTTTCATCTGGCGAACTGGCCACACATGTGTAACATGTGAACAATAGTATTAGTTGTCGGTATGCGGATAAAAAACATGGGTTTTATCCACATACTTGCTCGCCTTTAGATGAATTCTTTTGGTAAACAGGAATAAAAAGCATCTAGTATTGTTCACATGTCTTCAACCACTCCATGATTCTGTAAACACATTCAATGCATACTTGGCAATAAATAGTCTTGGTACATTTAAATGTACACATGTGTTGTAATTTCCCGCACTGGGCATACTCGTTCGATATCAGTTTCTGTTACGTTTACAGGGTTTCTTGGGCTAAAGTAGTGCTTCTAGTCAACCAATATCATAGCAACAACATAAACGCCCAGTTGAGAACAGAAATAGATTATGCATTTGGTTCGCCTCATTCCTCAGCTATGAACGAGTGCATCTTGGCTAGCTATGATATTGATGGACTATAACCAATACTGCAGAAAAAACAATTCTTTAAACTAATTGGATTAGTAGCTTATGTACCCCTCTGTCATTAACCAGTGAGAAAAGTAATTGCCATTAAGAATTCCCATCAAACTAGCTAAAAAAAAAAGGTTTTACCTGTGTATTAATTAAACGAAGATCATGATATATAAAAAAGATATACCATCATAGTACTGTAAAGATGTTGATTCCAATAAATCCTTTAGTTCAGGCAAATTTCGTTGTAAACGTATGAGGAAATGATATGGAACAAACACTAATGTAAAAATTGCCCATAAAAAAATTAAGTTTGCAAACACAATTGTAATGTGTATGCTGAATGTGTTTTAAAAGTAAAGTGACCAACTATTGAATGTGTACAGTTGAGTTTGTATCAGTTATAGTTTTGGCCTTGGGTCTTATTTATTATACTTAGAATATTGCTTTTACAGTGTGTTTATGATAATACCATGAGCATGTACTTTATTATATACCTTCCTATATCTTCAGCTTTAATGAGTTTTATTCTGATAAGGGTAAATTACATACATAATGACTAAAGAGCAAAAGCAATACCACCGTAAATTTATAACAAAATTTATTGCATTCTTCAGGTACTGAATATAACCAAACATGGGTGCCATGTAGTGCAAGCAAGTTTTATATTATGTAAGTTTATCGAACCACATGTAGTATTTGCATAGTTCCAAAATACCATAATATATTTATTGAGTATTGGAAATAGAACTAGTATCTGTTGTATTAAGTTCTGTCAGGCTGTTGTTGTCACGTAAAGGACAGGCTAAAGCTCCATCAAACTAATCTTGAATCTCTCTATATCGATCAGTGAATATAGAAACTTTTATCTTCTTATTCGGTGGTGTATAGTCTATGCAATAGCTGCAATCGAATTGTGACTGTGTGTATATAGTTATGGCATAATTATTATTAGAGGAATCAACACCAGACCCAACTATTTGATTTTTTAGTAATGTATCGGGATTATCTACTTCAAATTTTTGACAACTATAGAATATAAAAAAACATAAAGTACATAAATTGAACAGCAAGTATTGAAGACCGAGAACAGTATTGTTAGTTGTTTTTGTTCCTCTTTTTCTTTCCCGACCTTTCTTTAACGCGGATGTTAGTGAATCTTGGTTAACACCCACGTATCATTTACATATTGGCAATCTCATGATTGCAATATTTACGATCGCAACATATAATACCCCAATATAGTTACTCTTACTATATGGTATTGGATAACTTTGCAGATTAAAAAACTCAAATCTATTTGAAATTGTAGAACTTTATATTCTCTCAGTATTATGTTTGTAAAACGTCTTTCTTTACATATTGCTATAAGTTTATTCCTTCTACACTCGCCGCAATTTTAAAAAGCCCATTTTTGTGGCCGCCTATCAAGAAAAATAAAGAGCAAAACCCAAAGGAAATCGTAGGCACTCATATCAGTCATGAAATTTTAAATAAACGGCTATGCATAATATGCCTTTTACTAGTTATAGTTAATGATTGCAACTAGAATAGAAAGTACAATCCTATGACTAACAGAAACTTGGCGTATTGGGTATTAAATTTTATTAAAATGGCACCGAAACCAGTCATTGTGCCATCTGGTAAATGATATGAAAGTTGATCAACCTTAAACGTGCATAACCTAGTGTACAATAAAAAAAATTAAAACCAAATAAATAGATGTTTCATATAGCATTCATAATAGCCTATTACTTTTACTGGCATGAAGTGTTTTTCGACAGTTTATCTCCCTTTCACCTATTTTTCTTTTGTCTAAATAGACATTCCCTTCATATTCCAATGCACTATTCAACATTAAGCATAGATTACCCACCACTTCTATCTCCATTAATGTATATCGCCATATTGAATACCTTATTTCTCTTCAAATAGACCCAGTTCTACAGAAATTAATACCATAGCTGCAACAGCAGCGTCCTTAGGGAAGTAGTGTTCCAAGAATCTAGAGCCTAAGTTGCCCCACCAGGGGAATGCAGGAAAACTGAGATCCCAATGATTAGAGTGGAACATTACAATATGGTTGGACCTGGGCGTGTCGGTGGTAGCTTGCTTTGTAGTAACCTGTTCGGATTATGTGTTAGCTATACTATAATACGCATGTATAATACATGTATGTATAGGTGTATGTATACGCAAGTCATGTCTAGTGTGGCTTAATACAGTCAGAGGTATACCATAGACCTTACACTTTGTCCAAATACTAATTCAACCAACCCATATAATATTAACATCAAAAGAATAAATAAAATATAATAATAATAATAAAAACTACACACCTGCATATCATTATTTCCATCCCACTTATTGAGCTTCTTGCATCCATCCACTTGAAACCAAGGTAGATGTTCATGTTCAGTGCTCCCAGTAATGTTAAAAATAGGGAAGTCAAAGGCAAGGAAAGTATTTTTGTGCTTTTTAAAGTAGGCCTGGCGGTATGTGTCGGTGAGACAGCCTACACCTTCGCTTACGTTAATCTCACGGATTCGATGGAAGATTCCACGACGGAGATTGACATAGGGATCGAACTGGAGTAGGGTTGATTGTGAGTATGTTTAATGTTAAATTGTGTTACATTTTTACATAGTATCTGCATTTGTGTAATTAATTAGTTACACTACTATATAGTTAACATAGTATATACTTATGTCCGTCTGTTCTACGTTATTATGCAATTGTTGATCTATTTAGAAGTGTATGCATATCTATAAATATCCATGTAAACAAATTATAGATCCTCATATGTCTTTAGTACACAAAGTCATCCAAGCCCCTCTCCTCCCGCCCCAACTAAACCATCACTATAACAAGTACACAACCCACAACAACATACCATAGTAAGAACACGATCGACCTGATGGCATATCTCTTGGTTGAAATTCTTCAATCCTCCCTCCCAGGCTTCATCAGCCAAATGAGAACCGCCACAGGCGCCGGCCCATGTATACATCGCCTTGCAACGTTTACTAATCTCAGGGTCGTTTACAAAAGCGGTAAACAGATCGGGACTCCCCTTACTAAAACCAATTGCAATGAATTTTTCAGGAAAATGATATCCTTCTCCCGTCACATCACAGGTACTTGGGTGACGACCAATTCCTTTATATACGGCATTTTGAATATCCTGAATAACGATAAGGTGTTAGTTAGTGAGATCTGTAAGATTTTATGTATATATTTGTAGGCGTGGCATAGTAGACGATTATAAACTGTTTATATTAGTAGGTTATAGTTTGTACATCCCTTTTTCAACAAGTACTTAGGTAGATACTAATACTTATGACCCTATAGTAGGTGTAGTATGATAAGTATAATAATATGGCTCCGAATATAAATAAATAAAATTAACAGTGTAAGTCTGACTATATGGATACAGGTACACTTTAGTATGCTCGCAATATATGTATATAACTATGTATGAGCAGTTATATATCTTAAAGCAACGAATGGAGTAATTGGGTATTACAACACAATGGTATTTATATAACGCAAGTTAATACTTTAAAACATTTCCGCGTACAAAGAATAATGATAATAATAATAATATATAGGGATATATAGAAATAAGAGATTATATATTATAATTAAAACTGCACAGGAAAATAGAATCGATTTTACAATCTTGAAAATACGTTTATTTATCTCCCTTTTAATACCTCTAAATGCTCAATAATACCCTTTATCACTTACCTGCACATTATTCTCACAGCTTCTCATTGGGTGAGTGTCAGCTCTAAGCACACGGCAACCAGGGAACCTTCTCTCCACCGCAGGTAAAGCAGTAACCAACTCCCTCACAGGTAACCAACCGTTAATAAGGCCAGGGGCAAACAACACACCCATATCTACCTCCTCGGGCCATGTAGGCACCGGCATAGGTTTTACCGTCTTACTCCCTGTCACATATACCCATTCATCTGGGCCAGTCAAGCGCAAGTAAGTCTCTGCTATAATTTGAGCGGAACACCTATTATCTATTTTAACAAGACTGAGCAACTCGAACACCAGATCGAGGTTACGTAAAAGGACGACGACACCAAACAACACTATGAACCACTGATTTAAATAATGTTGGTAGGCAAGTAAAACAGCAACTATTGCGCCGATTACCCCAGCTGTATATAGACTGAAAGTTTTCAGATAGGCACCACGTATGGCCTGAGAGTCGGTTAAGGCTTCTCGTATGAAAATATTTCGGTAACGCTTGCCTACCCAGCCCTTAACCCAGGCATTCTCTAATATAGAACGGTCAACTACAACTAGATTACGTAATTCGGTTATAATAGTATCATAATCTTCTAATGCTTCAAGCTTTTTCAGCTCGGCTACTTTAGAGGAATAGTCTATATTTGAGGATTCAACGCCAACAACTTTGGCGTCACTACAAATTTTGGCTTCCATTATTACCTTGAATATATGAGCTTGGGAAATCTATTCTGTGGTTTATATACGATATTTAGTGGCCAACGGTTTAGCGATAATGTACGATAATGTAAAATATTTCATGATTTAACGTACGGACCAAAAAGCCGAAACTAAGGTTGATAAATAAAGGCATTACGGAATCTTGTTGCAACTCTTAAAGCTATAATGATTAGATAGCTAAGCATTAAAGCAAGCGGAGCAAGCAAGTGATCCCTGTGAATTGAAGCATAAGTTCTGTTTATTACAAAATAACTAACAGACAAGTTAAGTTATATAAGGTGTCCGCAGTGAATTATGTAGCATTAATCTTTATTCACAAAATAAGTATAACAAATGAAATAAATTGGTATTACTATTACAATAATAAATACTGATTTATTTCATTGATTCATATAAGATCTTCAGACCAATCAAACATACGCATTTCTGCTTGTGCTTACTCTAAAAACCTGCCGGTTCTTTTCATTAGATCTGAAAGCGGTACAATCTATTTTATTATTGGCTACATAACTTGATAAAGACTAAACGAATCGGCATCGCTTTCCTATTAAGGACAAAAGCTCACTAGAATTACTTTACACTTATGTATGTATATTAATGTTATCATATTCCCATTTTATTATTATTTATTTAATATTTAATTATTAGTTATTGTATTTATATAAGTTTTCATTTATGTATATACATATATGTACATGTATATATACATACTATACCCAAGGTTATATGCACATGCAGTGTGTACCCACGCTCACATGTTAGATGTTACACATCTTGGGAATAATCAAAGAAGCATAAAGCAATAAAATAATAGACAACCAATAGCTACATAGCATTATTAATTCATTTTCTTTCCAATATGTTATTATTTAAAGAAACTCCCTTCCATCTATGCCCAAATGAAAAATAAAAAAAAGTAATAATAAGCCTATCATATATCTATAAGCTCCAAATAAACCACGCTCTTTTTTAGATCGTTATCACCATAAGAATTTTTTGGATCATTATTTCACTTTTTTTGGATCATTGTTTTCATCACAAGAATATTTTTGTATCATTTCACTATATTGCCACAAAAAATACATTCGTTCTTATCAACTGCTTTTGAAATTCAAAATAAAGTGCATTAGCCACTGAGAACTTTGTATGCAGACTTTTTTGAATGGTAAAATGGTCTGTCTTGAGCTACAACAAAAATACGGTTGTGGGAGCTACCTGGATTTTAATCGTTTCCAAATCTGAGATACATTTTTGGAAACAATATAAAAAATGGTCCAGAAGAAGAATTATAATATACTATTTACTACCCCCACAACTTGCCTATGTATCTGTATAAAGTACCTTTATATAATGGCTTATTACTTTGTTTATTATGGTTCAGGATGAAAGGAGTTAACATGCATGGTTTGATGCCATGCATGTGCATTGGTATGCTATTATTTATAAGCTAGAAATAGGAATAGAGGTGGGTGCGTTCACCCCGCAAAAAAAAAATTACTATTGATTTTTGCTGCAAGATCGATAGCTCCGAATGAAATCATTGCTTAACCTAACTATGTTATCGATCTTGAGACACTCTCTCATTGGCTAAAATGTTAGAGAGAGCCAGAAGAAAAGAGAA
>NAOQ01000406.1:49224-60158 GCA_002751075.1 Ichthyophonus hoferi
GAGAGAGAGAGAGAGAGAGAGAGAGAGAGAGAGAGAGAGAGAGAGAGAGAGTAGAGATCGGGAAGAAGAAAAAGAAAAAGAGAAAGAGAGAGAAAGAGAAAGATATGATAGGGGACAATTGGTAAGGTTAGTTGGTTAGGAAAGTCGATGTAAGATACTATTTGTAGAGGGTAGTGGTAATTAGGGTGTGATCATATTAATAGTCTTTACTATAGAGGGAAGTGAAGAGAGAACAGGGTTAAGATTTATAAATAGAGGAAACTATATAAATAAAGAGCAAGGATATATATATGAACCTTTAAGGCCATCAACTCTTCCAGCCAGTTCCTCTCCAACTCCTTCTGTATGTTATCTCTATCCGATACCTTTTTAACCATAATAGCCATTTTCTCTACTAGCTTATTGGTCTTTCCTTCAACCTTTTCCTTGTCCTCTATACTAGCTCTTACTTCTTCTTGGGCCTTAGATAGTTGCATTTCAAGGTCGAGGTTACGATTATGTGACACTACACCAGATATATGTGGGGGGAAATAATATAATAGAGGAAGGAAGAGTGTTGTAAAGGTTAGTTAGAGAAAAGATAAGATGGTATGTATGTGTATGGATACGTATATATAAAGATAAATAGAGTATATTAGTAATGACAATAATCAATGCTAGTAAATATAGTCATGACAGGAATGGCAATGGGGTTGGGCTGGTATTGTAATGATCAAGAATAAGATTAAGATTAAGAACCCATAAAGCCACAGTCCAATAGGACATGAAATAATTTCCCTTTCACAGTATTTCATAATAATAACAAAAAAACAACACAACACAACAGAGAGGCCAATAAAAATACAAAAATCATGATCCTACTATGGAGGGACACCTAAATATACATATATACACACATATACATATATTTGCATGCATAGCTACTGTACTGGATCTCATTTAAAAACTTCAACAAGAATAACCTGATTATATTATACTATACAGCATAGCATATATTATATCATATTAAAATATAACATACCATAATATAATATAACATAACATAGCATAACCTGACGTAACATAACATTGCATACCATAAATAACATAGTATATCATACAACATAACATAACATAACAACATAATATACCATAACATAACATAGCATAATATAACATACCCTCCAGCTGAAATTGTAAATCGCCCACTAGTTTTTGCATCTCCTTCAGCTCCTTATTCGTTTCCTCTTCCTTAGCAATACCACGGGTTAGACTAGATAGATATTCGTTACCCCGTCGGTTCTCTTCATTTATACGGGTTTCTAAGTACTTCGTTCTAGCAACCATTTCCTCTTTCACCCTATTAGTGTCCAGTAGACTGAGTGATAATTTAGCAATCTGTTTTTCACACTCTTCAATTATTACAGACATTTCAGCTACAATTGCCTTTTCATTTTCCTTCTCATCGGCCTCGACCTCTGGCTCTGGCTCTGGCTCTGGCTCTGCCTTTACCTCTGTATCTGCCTTTACCTCTACCTCTACCTCCAGTGGATCATTGTTGTTTACTGTCTGGCTTCCAGTTCCATGCTCATCGTTGCCTGTCTGTGTGCCTTCCACCCGACTCCCTTCACTCAGTAACTCACTCTCTCGCACCAAAATTAATTCATTGCTCAAGTTTCCTTGAGCCTCAGTACTAAGGGTAGCATTGGACACGCCTTCTTCCTGTATATTTCCCACTTTCTTTTTATGGTCTCTTTCCGCTAATATAAGTCCCTCACGATATCTTTCCGGACATGTAAGTTCTAATATATCTGCAAAGTTTCCAGCAGCACACAGCAGTTCAAAGAGACACTGCTCGGGTTCACTCATTTGATCTGTAGTAAGGAAGGAGGAGGAAGAGGAAGAGGAGGTATCAGTCACTGATTGTTGCTGCTTAGTAACACACAGACCACAATAATTAAGTGGTAATATACCGGGTGGTATGGATATCCTTAAGTCATCTTGCATGGCAGCGACAGTGGTTCTCAGCAGGTCTATATCTATATCCTCCTGTGCCTTCTCTGATATAGCTACAAGCTTTTCCGTATTAGTGGCAGCATTCATTTGTTTGGTCTCCCACATCGTCAATTGGCGTTGCAGCTCCTCTATCACTGAGACCATTCCAGCGTATGTTGATTGAATAACTTTGTACGTCTCCAACGGTATTTCCTTGTACAGGTTCAGGGGGTAGGTCTATATGCGAGGTAGATAGAGAATAGGAGGGGAAAGGGGAAGAAGGAAAGATAATACGTGTTAATCAATTAATTCACTGAGATATGTGTGTGGACGGGTTTTTGTAATTCGGCTATAATGAATGTGATGAGGGGATCCCTGTGGGTGTGAGTAGTAGGGTAGGGTAGAGTCGGATAGTTAAGCCGTGAATCAAAAATCAGTCTGGATGCAGTAAAATAATACTAATAGGTAAAACAAGCTACTAGTTAACATGATTCATTTATATAGGAAGTACGTGCCGTGCATCTTCAACTAACCAAAACTCATTTTATTGACCATATTATATTGTACTAATTATGTTATATTATATCATATCATATCATACCGTATCATATATAGTATCAGATTGCATCTTATCTTATCCTATCATATCATACCATATCATATCAAGATAAAAGATGCCTATGTATCTACATCTATATACCCTAATTTAACTCCATTAGGTCATGAAGTGTTTTCAAGGTTAGTACGCATTAATAAGTACTTTATGGCTAATAACCTTTCAAAGTAAAGAAACATTATTTATATATAGATTGCTGTAAATATCTAGGTATAAAATAATAACCCACTCATAGTGAAATGATGTTTTAAGACACTTCCACTCTCCTTATATTCTATACATGTATCTATCTCACTCAGCCTTTTTCTCTCTATATATCTATCTATATCTCTTACCCAGTTTACCTCAACGATTCGTTTAGCTCTTTTCATTTCCTTTCTTTTCTTTCTACAACCCTTCAGATATCTCTTTCTCCTTTCTCTCACCTCCTACCTTATCCACCTCTAGCCGAGTGCCTGTTGGTATGTGTTTATTACGATCAATCGTAAGCTGCAGCTCTTCAATCTGCTTATTTTTGTGACGTAGTTCTTGAATGGTTTGCAGAAGCCATGCCTGGACCTTGGAGGCAAAGGTGTGTAATTCTTCACGAGGCATACTCTCTCCTTCTTTCAGGTTCTCCTTAGAGGGTGGGGGTGATGGCTTCTCCTCGTCTTTATCTATAGGGAGGATTGAGGCAAAGAGAAAAATAAGGGTAGAAAGAAAGGGATGTGGAAAGGGTGGATAAAGGAGTGAGAATTGCAAACAGAAGAAAATAGAAAGTGAGAGGAAGAGGGAGGGGGGAAGAGGAATAGAAAATAAAGGGGTATGAGACGGGCAAAAAAGAAGAAGGGAACTGGGAGGCAATATACAACATAAAAACTCAATATTTAGCTTCCAATCAAATATATTGATAGTTTTTGATTTTAAGTTTAAAGCAAAGGGGATAAGATTGGCAGGGAGAGACGGGGTACAAGGAATCACCAGAGTCTGACATCTCAGAGTAACACTGGTCTGAGTTGACAATGCAAAAATTATCCTCATCCATCTGGTCAGGGACCTCTATATATGTACGTGTAAGTGTAAGAGTGGGTGTAAAAATATATTCAGAGGTATGTGTATATGTATAGGTATATGTCAGTACAACTGTTATGAATTAACCAAAAGATGTCGGTAAAAAAACAGCCCTACGGGTTTAATGTTAAGCTTAAGAGTGGATATGAGCAATCTCCATTGCACCTACTTATCTTGAAATATATTCTATCTACTATATATGATACTTTAAATACAAGATATGTATCTTGTCTCCTCTATCCTATGCCTTATATTTTATATCTTTTATTCAGTTAATATATAGCGCCTAGTTTGAATTTTGGGTTAAACGGGGTTAAGTTGAAATGAACCTAGTAAAAGAATAGGCAGAGCTTAGTAAAAAACACTCTGAGCTATCTGATTCCCATGTGGGATATCCTTTTATATTATATTAGTATTATGTTAGAGTAGTATTATGTTAAGTGTATAAAAGCGAACTTCTGTTTCGATAGTTAAAATGCTTAATTTCCTATATTAAAATGAATAGAAGGATAGAAAGAGAGTGTGAGGATGAAATGGAAATGGATAATAACCCACAAGCTCTGACTGCTACTATTCTGACAATGTGGCTTTACCTTCATATGGTGAGATATAAAGGGGAATAAGGCTTATGAACATATATATATATATATATTATAAGTCCCCTGAGACCTTTCAGACTGAAGTATTAATATATTGAGTATACAGGCTTGACTCAAGTATCAAATAGTCTCCATTGCCATTAATATTCAATTATTTTATACTTGTATATTAGGTGGGGAACACTAGGGGAATACTAATTATAAAAAGAAAGAGAGAAAAAAAGAAAAAGAAATAATCAAACCAAAAGACAAACAAACAAATAAACAAACAGATCACAACAACATATGATTATTATCATTGATAGTACATATTACTAACCCTCAGGCTCAGAGTCGTGTGCCATATCTGCCATACGGCAGAGAGTAAAGACCCCAGGTATGATCTGGTGGCTAATAATATCAATTATAGATGGCGTGTCCTCCATGGTCTCTGCCTCTTTTTCTTTCTCCATCTTTTTCTCCACCATAGTTAGTATTTCTTCTGTCGGTACTGTGATGTCCTCATTCCCATTTGCATCGTTGTTCTCAGGGATAAACAGGTTGTTGTCTTCGCCTGCAATCTCTGTAGCAGATACAAAAAGAGAATTCTCTCCCCATGCTATTAAGTCTGTATCCAGGCGGTCACAGTCAGCCGTGGCGTACGGGCGACAGATACGTATTTGTACTTCACCCTGGCGCACTTTATCTAGCACTACCTCAGTATCCTCTGGGGAGGAGTGGATAATAGTAGATGTAGAGAGGGAGGGAGGAAAGGGTGAAGTAAGTAGGTATATACATATGCAGGTATGTATGATAGTATCACAGTATGTAGGTATGTAGGTGGGTAGGTAGGTATCAGTGAACAAACTAGAAAACATATAACTACTGGACAAAGCATAGCATGAAAGTACTAAGATGATAGACATATAATAGAATGATATTATTATGGGCCATGGCTATAGCTATTAGTATTAGATCAATGCCAATAATCATACCAATCCTTTAACCTCAACACTATTGGTAGGCTCTATTAGAAGGTCAGATCCGGCAGCCAATCACGACTGACCTACACGTCCATCATAGTCATACCCTTAGCATATCACTAGCATGTATTCGCTGCATCCTTTACTATTTGTTGATTTAATATCTTAATTTTAATTTTAATTTTTGTTCTAACTTCTAAATTTCTGAGGAGAGAGGATTGTTGCTATATTTATGGCAGTTTGATCCCTAGTTTGAGTTTTAGAGTCGCAGGGGTGGCTATTCGACCACCTCTCTATTTATGTGAAGCTATACATGTTAAATAGATATAGACTGAAGGAAGGAGAATAAGGTATTATTTATGCATGATCTTGTGTGATTTCATTGAATCCAATATAATATATGAGGGTAATGGGGGAAAAAAATGGTTATGTATAGATGTATAGGCATAGGTATGCGTCTAAAGACAAGTATATTTATAAACATAAGCATAAGTACAGATGCATATATACATATACAATTAATTGTAAATATAAGAGTGGCATAGAGTGATACAAGATAATCTGGGCCTATATATCATGGTCTACAAAAACGTTCAAAGTGTAGTGAGATATAGGGTGAGAAAAGAGGACAGAAATTACCTTTCGTTGCTATGGGAACCCATACGTCAGAGTCAAGATATAATAAAGACATATCCCCTCCATAACCACCTATACCCTGAGACACCTAGATGTAGAGACAGTGGTAAAACAGGATTGGCCTAGAGTATAAGTATAAAAGCTAGAGTCTCGTGTTTAGATGGAATGACATAATTATTGTCCGCTAATGCTTGATTAAGATAGGATAGGGTAGTACTTATATTAGTAAAGTATAGAGTGGTATGATATAGTGTGGTATGGTATGGTATGGTATGGTATGGCATAGTATAGTATAGTGGGTATAAAATTAGTGATACATTAGACATACAGTGGTAGTTGGATAAGTAAGGTGCCAAGGATTGGACGTTTAGCAGAAAAATAAAGCATAGGAACTATATAAGTACAATTTTAAACCATTTTGAACACCTAGATTCGCATTGTCCATCTTTATCTTTGATATCGTAATACTTATAAATAAAGGTATTTCCCTGTCAAAGCCTTTCAATAAACAAAAAAATACAAAGCGTCAGAGAGATAATACTACATAACAAGAATTCTAAACCAGCAGAAAAAAAAAAACTATATGCAATCGCTTCGCTTACATGCACACATATTTACATACATTACATATATACCTTTGTCAAAAAATCAGGCCATTCAGGGTAATCAGACGACCTCGAAACTGATTTCTCTGCTATCACCCGCTCATAGGTCGTCATAGTGCTTTCGTTTTAGTCTATCATAAATTATTGCATAAAAAGTTATTAACGTCTTGTTTATTTGGTTTTAATTTTAAACCCTAGTTTCTAGAACCAGTCTACCTGCTCAATTCCCTCATTGGTGAATCATCCCACCTCCGTCTTTAGTGTTATAAGATATTGAATAATTAAATATCACCCCAGAATGTAGTATAGAAAACACCATACACGTCTTCATTCTTAGTTTCCTTTTCCAACTTATTTAAACCACACCTTCCTCTTATAAATGAAGTTTCGTTGAAGGAACTTTCATTAACATTCTATTCCACAAAAATCTAGTACCGTAGTAACGTGAATAAGAATATTAAAAAAATCTCTGCCTATTATACCATGATGGACTTACTGTAATGATGCTTTGCCTTTATTACTTGTTCAATGTATAAAATCCAGACATAACTAATAGGTTTCTTCATATATATATATTATATACATCTTAATTATGTTCTTATTATATGATTTATTAAACATAGTATTATTTCAGCTATATTAGTAATAAAGGTCTGAACTAAAGACATAATATAACTTCACGTTGTTCTATCTTTATAAAGATAGTACTTTAAGAAGCTCCAGGTCGTTACTTTGACACACAAACTACTTATAACATTCTACAAAAGATTTTTAAAAAATAAAAGATTATTGCTAAACATTAGTTGTACGCTACAAAAGTAAATGTTTATATATATATACAACAATAAAGGACAACCAAAATATTATTCTGTTTGAGTTTTGGCACCAAAACCTAATAAGAAAATATGCCTGGGTTTAACATTGTTTACCTTTACATAAACCAAGTATATTTTTCCTTTCACATAAATCCAATAATAACAATTATACACAAGGAAATTATTAAATAAGTTCATGATTTTCCTTTGGTAAAATATTTTTGTGTTCCTGTCTAGGTACCAAAACCCAATACGATAATATGCCTGCGTTTAACATTCATTTCTTACCTCTACATGGACTAGATGTATTTTTCCTTTAACATAAATCCACTAATAAAAAATCATACAAGCAAATGAACAGAAAAGTTTACGATTTTGTTTTGATATAATTAGTTTGTTATCTTTTGTTTGCCACTTTTAGTTTAGTTCTATCTGATTACACAAGAATACTACAGCCGTCAAAATTCCATTGTTTTAAATTACCAATAGGATCTCATCAGGCTGCCAATAGGATCGTGTCAAGCATAGAGTAAAGACGTAAATGTGACAGTTTTACAATGCCTGTCAAAAATCTCATCAGCATATGCAGTAAGCTTATACTTTAATTAAGTAAAACTGATATATTAGTATTTAAAAATTAAGTTTGTGTAGAATGGAAAATTGCGTTGTTAAATAATTTAATAGAGCCTTTAGCACAGGGGCAAAACAAAAGTCTACTAAATATTTTTTGATTAGTCTGGCTATAGTCAGGCAAGGAAGATACTCCAAAAAAGAATGGTGCAGAAATATCCAAATATTCTTAGTATTATTTTTCTTTTTCTATTTATGTTTAATCTGCTTTAAAATGTTTGAATTTTACGGAATCTTTAGTCTAAGATACATAAAAAAATATGTAATTTTTTCTGCTTTATATTTAGACGAGTTCCAAATACACCAAATTTATCACTAAACACTTAAGTTTGAAGTTCTTACTTATATATAACTAGTCAAAATAGTGTTTAACCAATGCCCAGGTAATTTTTTTATATTTTTAATATCACTATTTTTATTCTTGAAATACTTGAATAAAATTAAAGATTATTCCTTTTTGTGTAATCTTTGAGTACGTTACCATGATGTCATTTTAAAGCATCAACTAATATAGACTGAAAATGCTAATTTCCTAACCAGAAATGGGTGAGACTTTGCAGATATATATATATATATATAATGCATATATTACACCTCTTCCACTTATTTACAGTTTGAAGACGCAACCATTTAGACATTATGGCATTATAATGTAGAAAACACATCTAGAAGGCATGGTTTATTATGTAATTTATCTCAATTTGTTGTTTTATGTTTCACACTGTACTCGTGTGGCTCATGTTTCCACCAATAAGCACACGCTCTAAGCCATGATCTGTAAAGTATTTTGGAATATTAAATTTTTGATCTAAACTTCTATTGGCTATTTTTAAAATGAATGATAGTTCACGTAAGCACCATAATCAATTGGACTAAGCGCCAGCCCAACTCCTCTTGTATATTACCCACGAGCTATGGTTTTGCTTTAGTACCATAATCGGAAAATTAAACCTTTTTGGCTACAATTGAATCATCGAGCCTTTTAGGGAATATATCCACGCATTATTGACGCTGCAGCATCAATTTACGTGGTTATTCAGAAACTATTGCCAGTTTAAGTGATATATATACGCTTGAGCTGATTTACAAGACATAGCATACAGCAATCTGCATACCATAGTTAGTGTTGATTAATTAATTAATGAGGACAGATAGCCTCAATTTTTATCCAAAACTAATCATTTGATTAATTTCCTTTTTTAAAAACTACTCATACATTAATTACCTACTAATCTCATGTCAATCCAAAAATAATTGCTCAACTTTCCAAAATAAATAAATACTAGTTACGATTAAACATGAACAAATCCAGCGCGATCAGAACAACAAGCTAAAATCTCTTGCTAATTAATATTTTTCAATTACTTTGTATGATTTATTAGACTGATGTAATCATTGTAGATTATAATGATGATCAAAAGGGCACTTCATTATAGGTATAAAGCTAATTTCCATTTATAAGCAAAGAGGAATAACTAAAAGTTTAGGCTACCAAACTAATCTGTTATATGTATTCAACCAACATTTAGAGGTAGAACGCAAGTACATCGCTAGATTGTGCCAATAAGAAAACTTTCAAATACAATAATTAAACCCAATTCGTTAATTAACATAATTACAAACCAATGGATTAATCTATAAATCTTGTATTGGATTGCAGTGCTTAAACATTTAAAATAATATCCAGTGATTTATCTAAATGTTAACATTTAATAAATATTTTATTTTAATTAAATAGTGCTATAGGCTAGAGATAAGTGATCGTATTTAGCGTGGCTCACCTTTTGGCATACCAGATCTAGTAAACAAACAAACAAACAAACAAACAGCATTTCATACCTATTATATGCGGGACTATTTTTTCTATCTTGTTATTCACTGCCATTTTGCATTACTCTGCTGAAGTCTCTACAGTGAGACCGTAATATATTTACTATGTTATTGTCTACTAGATCATTTGGAAGAAGAGCAGGTACACATTAATATGGTTTCTTCTATTCCTTTAGCAATTCAGATATACCCGTCCACTCATATGATAACTCTCTCTAGTGCCACATATTCTCCTCCACTAAATAAAACCAAAACGCAACTACCTATATATTATATATTCCGAGTTTCCAACATACACTATGCTATTATTATATCTTACATGACCTTCTTCATGTAAGACATAGCTTCCATCCTTGCAGTTTCATATCAAGGTCCACACATGCACATCAAAGTGCACACTTAAGTATATATATAAACTCATCCATTTACACATATTGACCCTCTCCAAAGCATGCATAGGCTCTTATATTTTTTCCAAAAAGGTCCAACCTATATATTTATAAATGTGTACGTTTACCGGCATATACCCATATTAAACATACATAGTACATACATCTTAATTATATAGTGATTTATCTTCTTAGTTAATGTGCATATACATATTCTATATTACTAACTGTATATCTACACACGCATATATCCCCCTCTAAATACACTTTTCATTCGTTTTCATTTTTTGAGTCCATCTCTGTCCTATCATCACACAGTTACATTCTCATTAATAAAATTCTATACCAATGATAAATGCTTGTTAAAATATTAAATATTAAATCGTTGCGATGCATTAAATTAATATTTTCTTTCTTCCCCTCCTATTTATTTTAAATTCAAAATTTATTACTCTACAGTCCTTATCCAGACTAACTATCCCAATTTATATCGATTTTTTCCAAATACTAGGCCTTGCATTCAATGTGTACTCCATATTACAATCATGTTGTCCACGATTAGTTATTTTAATGTCAGTACAAAGAAAATGTGTAATATATGTATAAAAACAGGGTATGAGTATTTAATATATATATAGATAGTGTAAACAAGTAATTCTTAGATGATTGTAAAATATGATGTTGACTGAGAAAAAAAAAACAATAAAATAAAATATGGAGGAATAACATCCTGTAGTGATACAACAATGAAAGAATAGTGTGTAGATTGTGTAGATTGATCAATAACATAGTATATATATATATATATATATATATATATAGTAGTTA
>NAOQ01000407.1:0-16021 GCA_002751075.1 Ichthyophonus hoferi
CATTTGAGGGTGGTATCCAATTTGGTCAATTCCGGTATAATTGCAGTGCTTTTGGGATTAGTCTAGCTAGTTGTTATTTCCACCCAGTCACCATCGTCTTGTGACTAAAACTGATCAGTTACAACTCACTCAGTTAAAGATGACAATCAAAGGGTGAGCAAATATGTTTGCCGAGGAAATTTCGCATCTGTTCCACCAGTTTCCTCAATATAGTAGTTCACACAGGTATCTCAAGAGATGTGACACTCATCATCTCATCATACTTACGAAAGTAGTATTATTGGATCTATCTCCAATGAAAGAGTCTACGAAGAATATGCTAACTGTCAACTTATGCCTATGATAAAGTTGATTAACAATAGTTCTACTTGCAGGTCAAGTGATCCAAATATACAATGACTGTTAATAAAAAAAAACTGTATTATTTATTTTTGTGTCCCTCTTTATCCCGTTATCTAAATATAATAACAATACCGCGCCTTGATTTGAGTCTAACTCCTTAGTAATATAAACTAACTCATTAGTAATATAAATTATCCGGTATTATCATTTTACAATGAGTCCGGCTCACTGATAAGATAAGTGATCCGGTATTATCATTTCACAATATGAGTCCGGCTCGCTAGTAATATCAGTATGAGATAAACGATCCAGTAATATAATTTCACACTAACTCAGGAGGAGTTGTGTGAAAGCAATAGGGATAGGGAGATTGAGAAACCCGGGAGGGATAACCAAGTGGAGGGAGAGGACAATAAGAGTATGGGAAACGTTGAGGAGACAAGCCAGAGTGAAAAAATGGACACATCTTCACAGAAAAGAAAATATGCACCCTCCATTACTAGGTCAGGTTGAAGATACCAACCAGACCCTACCTCAACACATGCAGCTTACTCAGCAACTGAAGCCAATCTATGTGGCCAAGCTATACCCAAGTCAGTCCATGAAGCCATGAGCTCCCCTCAATGGCTACAATGGAAAGCGGTTGTGCAACAGGAAATGAAGGACCTGTCAGATAATTGCACTTGGATAATCGTGGATAAACCAAAATGGGAGCTATTGTTGACACTATTGTGGATTTTTAATATCAAAAGGGATAGCCATGGGAATATTACTAAACGCAAGGCATTACTTGTAGTAATGGGGATCCAACAACGGAAAAATATTGCACTGCGTATCAAACCATATTAAGGCACCCCCAAAACCAACCTTTTGCAGGTTTTGCTCCAACAACAATGAAGGCCAAACATAGGATAGATTCCATCTATAATAGCCCTGGAAGGATAATATCGTGAAAGAAATAATCTTGTTGGTTACTATAATTGTTAGTCATAAGGCCATTGGTAGGGAAGTACAAGACGGCCTATGTATGAATAGTCGGAGCAGTAGAAAAGAGAACACGAGTCCAAGGGCCCTAAACACGAGGGGTATACTATAGGAGTAGGCCATGTATGACATATGCATTGTGATCCTACCTGACAAGGTCACATAGATGATACAAATATTTTTGAGTTAGGTACATTTTTAGATGGAGTAATGTATCTATAAAAAGGTAATCGAGAAAACGAAGTGCAAATAGTACAGAAAGAAAGGGTATGTACATATGCTGCTTAGCAAGGTGTTTAGATGACGTTCCACAATATATGATGGATTTGTCTTTGTAGAACCAGAATAAAATTGATATGTTGACATCAATATGGTTTTTTTGCATCCGAGTACGCACATATTTAGGAGGTTAAGTTTGATATAACATGATTGAGTTGATGTAATGAATGTGTTAAAGCCCTCGGCTTTAAGATTAGATGCAATAAACAGTCACTAAAATTGTTTTATATATACATGCATACCTCTAACTTTCAAATTAACGTCATCTAAGGACCATAAAGATGGGGTTAATCTGGGCAGAAGTACTAGGCCTTGCTTTAGCATCCTTCCAAAACTTTGGCAAAAAATGGTTACTAGCTTTATTCATTTATTATTCCTTTGGGAGGTTAATATCTTTATAACCATCCTAAAGCAGTAATATTTACTGGAACGTTGCACAGAGACTGTGAGAGGTTGGGCCGGGGTCTGACATCAATTTACCTAGTTGCACATAGAAATAAATATTTTTGCTTTTTAAACCAAGTCCACATTGACCTCAGGCGAAAAGGCACATCATAATAAAAGAATGAATAGAATCTATTTATAGTAAAAAGGTTGTTGCAAAAGTCATCTCTGCTCCAAATTGTATATTATCAACATACTGTGGTATTTATAATAAACCAAAGCACAAAGTTGCAAGCAGCCACATCAACCCAATCCTCTAATACTCTCCTGTTAATCATCTAATACACTATCTAGCCAGTCCTCGAGGTCTTCCTCCTTTCTGTCCTCTTGTGGGGTGTAAGCTACAGAATGCTGCAAGTTATGCGGTGTATCAGGTATATCACTGTATGCCCTTCCATTCAAGGTGGGCTGGGGGGATAGGACTAGACTCTCAAGACCGTGTCTAGCCTCAGGGGAAGGTGGGGTACTTTTACCCAATGAGGTCGACTCTTGATCAGCACCTAGAAGTGCATCCAGATCATCCTCAAGGCTGTTGTTGTTAGTCTGGGTGGGAGAAAGGGATAGTGTTGTTATCGCATCATGTAGGGAAGGGGAGGGGGGTTGGGCTATAGGTGGATGGGCAGTAGTAGTTGGCTTTGATTGGGTAGGGTTGGCTGGGAAGTACTGTGTCTCTATTGGTGAGTTGGATGAGACAGACTGATTGTGAGCTGATTGTGGTAGTAGGCTACTCGAGGTCATCTGATTGGATAATCCTAGGGCAATCGGAGTCGGAGGTGTGTCTGGAGTAAGTAAGGTGGTAGATTAGCATATGGGGAGGAATTATTCACAGAAATATCATGAATGAGTCCTGGCTAGACCAATAAGATTGAGTGCCCAATAGTGCAACTATTATATTAGTATGGCCACCTGGGACTATATAGGGTGGTATAGACCATGCTTTCAGTAGCGAAATTGATCGTAGTATGCAGAATGTCCAGTGTTATCCCCCGGCACTCTCCTTGAAATAAAGTGTGCGGCACATTGTTTAACTCTAAGACCATGATCTATGTATCAGGTGGTCCCTACTACTAATATGTTATGACAATTCCTGCCCAGCTCCCATTATATTTCCCATAGCTGGAGCCATCTACAGTGGGCCAGTAGCATATTATACAGAAGACTATAGATTGGCAAGTACAAAAAACTTGGTAAAAGATTGTATATATCAAGGTGGGCAAACTGTCATGACGTTATGCCTACTGAATATTCTTACATCAAATTATTGGATGGCACATAGTGCTGATTAATGGTAGGCGGATCATTGATACAATAGATCATAATACAGTCTTAATTCAAGACTTGGTAGTCTCATTACCAACCATGAGACAGGCGTGTTGTAATGGGAGGGGTTGTAACCTATAAAAATAGAAATCGTGACTATAAAATTGTAGATCCAGAACATATTACATAGAATATGTTGCCCAAATATCCTGACGGCTGACCTTACCAGGTCTTAGTATAGATAGTTCTATCAACCGGGCACCATTGGGGCCCATCTTACAGTCATATCAAGAAATATCATGTATAATTAAATTATTTCCAGGTCAACTCCGACCTAAGCACCTGGCAGACCATCCCCTGCCACCAGACATACACATATACAGTAAACCAACCTTTAACAGTAGAGTGTGCTTGATTAGTAGTCAAGGTAGGTGGATGTTGACTGACCCATGTGTCTAGGTTGCTATGTGCCTCCATGTATTGGTGTTCCAGTTGTTCTACCTGAGTGGGTCCAGATCTTAGGGGTTTGCTATGGGGAAGGTCAATCATGCACCAGCACATAATAAATATCATAACCATGTGAAGATAGAAATATATATAATATATTAAATGTAAAGTGAATAAGGAGATCAATGGATGTAGAGAGTAAATACAAGTACACTATATGAAAAGGAAGTATATATATATACATGTATAATACAAGCCGTTTATGACTAGGAACGTGACATTGTATAGATCCCAAGGGCCAATCACCTCAAAGAATGATCGGTCTATATCCAATCGGTTATGCAAAGGAATGCATTGTAAGGCCCGGCATAGATCAATACAATCTACAGCCAATAGACGGAGGGTATCCTGCACATGCATGCATGGGTAGTTATATATTAGTATATGTACACGTGTATACCTTTGTGTATATCTATCTATATTTGAATATTTGTCTGTATTTTTATGGCCACACGACGGGCAACGAGACAATGAGAGTGGTTAGCGTGTGGTCACGAGATCTTGAAACCACCCTGCATAGGTATTCACAGTGAGGCTCTCTGGTGACAAGTAACTGCAATGCTTCTCAACATAATATACTTAAGACAGCTGCGCATCATAAATTAACATGTACATCCCTACAGCCTAAATACAACACACTATCCAAAGGCTAATATTTTGCTATGTAACATTATTAAACACCTAAGTGTGTAGGCAAGGCAAAGAGTAACACAAAAAAATAGAGAAGTAGAAACAGAATAGTCAGAAAAACGAACAGAGAAAGAATAGAAAAATGAGAAAGGAAAGACAAGATATATAAAGAGAGGAACGAGAAAAGACAAAGGACAACTACCGGTAGAGAAAAAGTGTCTATCTAAGAAACAGACCTCATTCTCATTGGCTCTAGTGTTGATCAAATCATTTTCTTCCTGGAATTTAAACTGTGTAGGGGTATCTACACGGCCTGGTAGGAGTGACCATTTACAGTCAGTTAACATCCTGATAGTCCTGGTCCAGACCTCCCCTCCCCGCGTATTGCATTGCAACAGTCTATTATTCTCGTACTAAAGCCTGGCTAGACAAACCTTAGCATGGTTATAGGGCCAAAGTAATTCATGGAGTTATGTAGAGTGACTGTCCCTTCTACCAACTATGGTCAAAATGGTTTCCAATCTTTTAAAATAAGAAATGGAAAAGAAACAGCATCAAAGGTATGCCTGATAGTAGAATGTATGCAAAGATGTTAAATAACCTACTAGGATCAGTCAACAAGGAGGCCAAACTACCGTGCTCGTCAAAAACCATCTCATCTTCTGAGTCAGGAGCTGTACCCCACCCCTCCCTAGTCAAAACATGCCTGAAGCTCATATCTCTTTGAAAAGAGAAGTAAACAAGGACCACAGTGTTGTGGATTAAGAGTAATGCGTCGTGATAGGTATCAACCACGTCGTGTTCATAATACTGACAGTAGAGGGGCTGTAACATTGGTGCATTATACCAAGTACTTGCAATACAGCCTCAGTAATTGGCTATCTCAGCCCATACCAAGGTTCCGACACTGCATCGCCAGCCAATCCAGAATCAGGCTGGCCAGCATGATAGCCAATCGTATCCATAACATTAAAATAATCTGATTGGCCTAATAAAAGTATCCCTCTAATAGAAAGGAAGCTCAGCTGATGAATACAAAATAACTCTAAGACCCCTATTGCATGGAAGCCATGAAAGACTCGAATTGTCAGATGACCAATTATATCATGAGAGAGTTTTATAGGGAATAGGAGTGATTAAGGGTCACTGAGTTGGGTGAGAGAGCCAATAGAAGGGAGGAAAGAGGGCAGGACACGGAGATAAATGATTGAATAGCCTAGGTGGTAGACAATGAGAGAGGGATATCATACCATTATCATGGTCATAGCGGTAGGCATTGGTCTCTATCTTTCGACGGCCATACCATTTTCTAGGCTCCTCTTCCGAGCTACCTTCTGGATCTAATGGTAACATTGTGTTAGCAGGTACTAGACCCCAATGTGCTAGTGTGTTAGTGGTAGGGGCTAGATGTAAAAATAATTCTGGGTCAGCCATAAGCCTTGCCAACCCAGTACTATGATATGATCGTACTAAAATATTGCAGATGGCTTACAACAGGTTGTAGGCTCCTAGGGCCATCACGTCTTGTAATGTTATTATAGTATCCAGTAAACAAGCCTAAAAAGACACAGACTTTTAAAAAAAATAGAGACGTAGAAGCACACATAGACGGACGCACAGGCTATAGATCATAAATAGTATAGCATATATATGATCTTGCCCTACAGATACCATATCCTTCACCTTCCTATCCAAGAACTTATAGCCGAATATCTAGTAAAGAGGAATATCATTACTATATCAAGGTTACATTGCTTCCTCTTAAGTAAATCACCAGTACTCACTTTGTTGATTATCTACTTGATGTGTGAATGGTTGACGTAGTTTTGCCTGGAGATGGATGCCAATTAGATCATGCTGACACACCATTTATGGTATAGGAGGCAACCTACAGACCTATATGTACAACTATACGCTCAGACAAGCATGTACGTCTCCATAGATAGGCACATCAAGCTATACTTGATTAAATAAATACATCGACACAAAGGATCAACAAATGACCATATATAGGTCCAAATGAAGAGCTCATACCATTGGAGGATTATTGGTGGGTGCTTTCCCTGTAGGTTTGTCACTATTACGGCCCTTTTGCGCCTTTTTGGCGACGGTTTCCTTGGCCTGTCCATCCTTACTTTCCTGAAGTATTACTATATAAGGTTACTATAATCACATTGTCATTGGTGCTATTATACTTAGTACGAGACTGATTGCACTTCATTACCTATGGGCAACAATATAATATTTAATATAATCTACCAATCCCCAACAGGTAACCATTTTGGTATAGCCAATGCTCTGCCTCCCTCCAGTCTCTGATAACAATTACAGTTGAAAAGTACTGCGTGGAAAGCTATTGAGTCAACCAAATTGCCTCTTTACTTATATAGACGGTGATGATTGCCTTATATTATGCTTCATGTAGTAGAGGAACGACCAGTTAATATTAGATAATAGCCCGTAAAAATCTAATAGAAAGTAATAGGCAATTCTCCCTGTCGCGGTTAGGGCTTGGTCTATGCATCCCTTCCACTATAGTGTAACGTCCTCACCCCTCTATCCCCTCTCCCTTTCCTTCACTCACCCCTCCTTACCAAACCCACTTGTGCTCCTTTGGTCTTGGCCTGGTACTGCCTTGACCTCTTCTGTTTGTACTCGTCAGGCCGCATGGCTGTAGGCAGGAAGGTCATGGTAAGCTAAAGAAAGACATCTTACCACTAATATCGCTACTACTACTAGAGCTGCCATTACCAATCCCATTGATTCTATAACCAACACGATCAATAAACTACATGAAAGTCTTAGAGGATTAAAGGATTAAAGAATATACGAAAATAAAGAAAATGAAAAGGAACTGTTTTAAAACGTAGGTTGTCCGATTTTGATGGTGCTGATGGATAAGAAAGGTAATGTTCCTACCTCAAAATAAACCAAACACCCTGTATCAAGAAGAACTGTATTTAGGCCTATTGAATATAGCAAGATAGTCCTAGGTGTCAATAAAATCTCTATTCCACTGTATCTTCTCTCGTTTCTTGTTCTTCTCTTCCTAAAACATATCTCAACCATTTTGTCACCCCTCTCTAACAGTCAGGCTGCTCCATCCTACCCGCCCCTCAACTTGTACCAGATGTTTCCAATCTGTTGGTGTACCTGAATATTTACAACCTAATTGTATAGTATATCAGTCGAATTCGGTTTCTTTTTGTTGAAATTGTACGCCCTCTATCCAGCTGCTCCCGATATAACCTAGGTTATGATTTACACAGATTTAACTACTATCTATGTTGCCTTACTATACCGTTCTGTTATATCTTATATTGTAAAATACATCGCTCATCTCTAATTATATTAACCGCCTATATAATGATACTATTGCCTATAAACCGCGCCATTTGAACTTTGAGATGATATAATTCGTTTGCACTATTTTGGGAGGCTCTTCGATTAGAAAAGCGCATATGGCCTGTATGATGTGAAGCTATTTTGGTCGGTTCTCTACCAATTGCTTTTTACTTAATTACATTCCTATTGGTGAGTGCTTTCCAACCTCATGTTTAATCTTCTTATTTGTTCATAATATACTTTGTTTGGTTCTTTTTAATCTAAATATTACCGAATGGTTTTAATATTTAGAAGTCTGTGCCCCAAGTCTTTAGTACTTCAGTATTGTTACAATAGGGCTATGTAATCTTGATAAATAATGGAGTTGGGTCTTTATGCCACACTTACAATAGTGTCTATCTATATTCCCAGGCTGCTTTCTAGAGGTTTTTCCAAGTATATAACTGTTGAGAAACATCTAATAGTCATGTGTTGCACAAGTGATTACATATCACATACTGTTCATGAGTGGAGTAGGTATATCCTGGAAAACAAGTACACATCCAGACACAAGTTGACAAATACCTCCCAGGACACCAATCTGACCAGCAAGAAATAATTGACACTTATTTATATTTATATGTAATAATGGATGATTTCATTAGCTGTACTCTTGACATGCTATTTTTCCTTTTAGAATTTTTTGGAAAAAGATGATAAATTTTTAGTTATGTGAGCCTTAAAATAGTTAGTCTTGAAAGGACCATGTGCTGGTCAACAATGGTCCGAGATATGCGAAAGTTCGACTACTATGATTACTATGAAAGACACATTAGTCACATAGTCACATATATATATATATAATGGTATACTTCAATAATTTTAAATTTAGGTGAATTTACCGTTGTGTGCAATAATTAATGTAAGACTTTAGATAATTACTTTTACTATGGGAGATTCATGCCATAAAATTTTTTTGATAGTTATGTTGAGACTTTAAACATATAGTAGTAATTAGCATTGCTGTTAATGCTCATCTTGTTGTTTTTAAAATTCCTGTGTGAATCATCCTATCCTCCTTTTTTTTATTAATTGCAATACATTGACAGACACATCCATATGCCTGTAAAAATCTAAACACTAATAGCCTTTATGCTCGTACATTGTACATCCATCATTATAATAAGTGATACGCATATATTAAATAACTAATGAGAAATTAGTCTCAATGTTGTTTTTTGGGGATCGTGTTTTAAATTGACCACTACACTAAGCAATGAGACAAAAATTACGAAAAATAGATCAAGCAAACTATTTTGTAAATATAATGGGATAAAATATACTGTAGGCCAATTAGGCAGTCCTAGAATGCCCTGTATTGGATATTATCATAAGCCGCGGTAGTTCTAGCGACTTGTCCACAGTTGTCGGGATCTCCAATTTTATAACTGGTAGTAGTTAATATTGCCGGACTAGTGTTAGCAATAATCGCTTGATCGGATCTGTCTTTAAGGCTCAGTTGTTGTGATTGAGGTTCTATAGAAGGCCTTTATACCAACTCTCTAGGTAACTGGCTGTAGTAATTATATCTCTGTTCTAATTCAAAAGGGATGGATGCTCTGATGCGCTTGGTTGCGAATGTGGAAATTGTACAATGAGATTGATCAGTAAGAGGTGATACTTTACGATGTAAATAGTAAGTATCGTCGCTATTTAATGTTACCAATCAGTTTTCTGAGTTCTCAACGATCTGGATACTGATTGTCATATACGAGAGCCAGTGGTGTTACAATTGTTACAATAACAATGTATTTATTACATAGCTGTGTTTAATAATCTAAGTGGGACCATTCATAAGTATTTTGATTAGCGTAATACAGTTCATGAAAGATAAAAGAGACCTACTAGGAATGTTTAATCCTGCTTCGATAATCTTACACTACAAGGTACTTGTTTGAATGACTCATTAGTTAATTCACTAATGCAAGTGCTTGCAAACTATGTATCGACAAATCAACTTAAACTGTGTTAACAATCTTGTAACAAATCTTATATTTCAATACCTAACATCTGGATCCTTGTGAATGATATTAGCCTAATGATTCTATTCAGTGTAGATATTCAGTGGTTCGCTGGATAATAAATAATTATGCCACTTATACTGTGAGTCATTCTGTGGCGTGGTTTCATTGGGTTACACCGTAGGGCCAATTAGGACTTAAGATTTCTAATTAAGAATCTGTTTGATTCAAGTTTTCAAGAATAGACTTTTAAAATAGGTTAACTACTTGGTTAATAGTCATGCCCATCGGAGCTCATTTGGATAATAAGGACATTATAATAAGATTAGTTTAATTTAATTTATTATAATTTAATACAATATAGTGTAGTATAGCATTATGGATGAGAAGTTGAATGAATAAAATGTGGCGTCTCCTTTATAAAGCTTTGTATTACTGCTTAGTGAAAGGCATGATGTGTAGGGACATTAGCGAAGGTTGGCGTTCATTAATTTTCTAGTGTAGTATTACAATGCACTGCATCTTTTGCACTAAGATTAGGGAAGTAATTGTCTTATATGATTGTGTTTTGGGGCACAAGGTTATGAATTATAGTCAATATGAAATGGAGAAACATAGTTATAACACAATATACCAACAGTAAATACACTCAATAAAAAAAACAATATAATAATGGCCCACATTGACCTTACTTAGTCCAAATCATGCCTCTAAGTATTATCAATACTGTATTAAGTAGGTTTAGATCACACACTGTAATTGGTTCATAATAATATTAATAATATTCATTTAAGGAAATTTATAGCATGGATTTGTCATATCCACAGAAAACTCAGAGGATTAAAATAGAACACTTGCAGCGGTTACACTATACACTAAAATGACATAGGTATGGCATCATTACTGCCTAGGCAAGTAACTCTATCTATAACGCATATTATGATTGGCTAGATTCAGAATTGATGATTGGTGTAAGGGATGTAGATGTGTCCTTGGCTATATTGGAGACAATTTGAGGTCCAGATCTCCAATCAAATGCAACCCTTGGATGAAGGACGGTTATTATTATCATATTGACAACTTTTAGGACATGTACTATGGCAAAGGAATATCTTTCTTATTTGGTTGCTTCCAAGCACGGTTGAGGGATGGAGTCATGCTGCAAACGGTGGAAAACAATTATGGTCACTACTGTTTTAGTATGCTAATAATTATTTCTTAATCGGAGGTCAAGCCAATGAAGTACCTAGATGCCTCCGAGGCGATATAATGCATCTTTTTACCTTCTATTTTAAGGCGGCAATAATGTGTGACAAGTAACCAAGCACTGTAATGGAAATCTGCCCAATATGTATTCTCCGACACTAGAAAGTTGTCATAATTCTGATTGGACGACGCTGATATGGATGTTGATTAGTGCTAAGTAGCACGTGCAGCCTTTATTGGAGACAGATCACAGCTCACCATGCCATCCAATACTATATAAACACTCTAAATCTAACTATAATACATCTGGCTCAGTAAGATTGCATAATACATATTACGGATCGACCTTTCTCATCGTTAATCTACTTATGAGTCATAGTGCGGCATCCTGTCCAATCACTACGGGGGGGATGAATAGCATAGTCCTTACAGGTAGCTAGATGCATCTGCATAGGGGCCAATATAATGGTAGATTGGGTCAGTGCGTTCCTATACCTGTCATTACTCGTGTGATTGAATATTATATACATAGGCTCTACAGAGCAAGCACTATATGTATGGAGGGAGAGGGAAGGCGCGCGTGGTCAAACATAGGCGAGTGTAGGTGCAATCACTCTCTTAACCGAGCCATATGCCTCACCATGTATTGCTACAGACATGTCAAAGACCTCACCTTTGCTACCAGGTCGTTGGCATCATATTTCTCTAGATACATCTCAAAGAGGTGCGAGGCTCCATCAAAATCACGCTCATGGTAGAGTTGAAAGGCCTGAGTAAATAGGTCTGCCTTCTCCATCTATATCACATCTGATTAGTAACAGAAACCTTACACCATCCACGACAGGGTACTAATCACCTTGCCCTTTCTACATACCTATGCCCAACTGACCAATAACAATGCCTATATATATGGATAAATAAAATAATTTCTACACGCCCTACTAGACTCCTTCCTGCCCAACACCAATCATATGTGGGAGCTACAAATAGACTCAAATAAATACTTACCATGCCTATAAAAGGAAATAAATATTCTTACCATTTGCGGGGTGGTGGAGCTGACATGTGCCATCAACTCATAAATAAGAGAGGGCCGTGACTTTCCTTTTACAGCAACCCAATCAAGTGGCCGACACACAAAGGCATGACTCACCCACTGCACCATATATGGCCATAATGTTAGATCATCTATATACAGAGGTACAGGTGTGGCTTGACGTACAAAGGTAACAGTGATACGAGTCAACACTACCGTGACCACAGGGGTGGCATTAGAATTACTATGTACCCGTATCTAATATATATCTCGCCTCTGGTTATTCTCCCTGACCTCCTTCTCTCTCACCCTTGTCACCAGTATATGAAAGAATGCCACACCAGATAATATATTAGCAAACGAACATATACTGGCACTCGGCAAAGAAACCAATAGACACTACCTTATCCTCAACAGGTAGGGTATGGTAATACTATGCACGTACCTTATATGTGTCTTCGGAGATAATAATCTCTGTGCCATATTCTTTATTAAGGCCTTCTAGACGCTGTGGGAAATAGACCAATCAGCAATGCAAAGACATTTACTTACATCCAATAAAATAACACAGATAGGCTGATCGTGCATAGCAGTAGCATGATTGACCCGTTGCATCTTGATATACTCCATAGACAAGGGGCATGCTAAGGCACCAAGGTACTACTATATATATATATATATATACGGGGGGGGAAGGATAGGAGGGGACAGGGTAGAGTAAGACACTATACCGAGGCCAGATTAACATTGTCTCCCAGAGCTGTATAGTTCAGACGGGTATCCGATCCAAAGTTGCCTACAATACAGGTGCCAGTATGGATGCCTATATGGGCTTGGACGTAAGGGAAGCCTCGTTTCTGCCACTCTACACCACAGTGTTAATAGCCTTCAGACGGCATACGGCCCACAGCACATACATGTCTCAATAAGCAGGCAGGTATATATAATAGTTAAATGGTGTAGTTAAACATAATAATACACAGTCCCTCGGACGGGATAGAGGCTAGATACACAATTATAGCCTATTGGCTAGGAGGTCAGCAGAGTCATTGTTATTGACAAATATATATATATTTTTTTTGAGCCGTGTGTTCTAATTAAAATATCAGGAAGAATAAAGATAGAAGATATACTAGAGGCCCATTGAGTCGAAAGAGAGCAAGGGTTAGGAAGTGTGAGAGAGGGTAAGAATAAGTGCCACGTCATGAGATGTGCAGGATGGGAGGATATAAAAAATACAAGGTATAGATAGATACAAACAGTAGTAGAGATATCATAATGGACTACGTTATAAAACCCACAAATATATACTACTATATTATAAGAAACTACAGTATAATAAATTATAATATAATAAGATAAAGTAACGTTTGTAGAAATACTACAGCCATCCTGATCATGGATGGTCCTATAGTGGCGTGATATATGACCCATGAAAGAAAGAGCCTCCCATCCATACATGCACCCATATATGTATATACTAGAACAATGAGGAAAGAGAACATAGGAAGACAGCAAGAGGTCAATGGATTACCAGGAGCCAATGTACTTAGACGGGCCTGGCACAGCAAGGCTGTCTCACAGGCCTTAATAGGGTGATGTATGACGGTCTCTGGGGCATTGAACAGTACCATTATAGCATCTCCAATATACTGCAGGAGAGTGAGGAGTAGAGGAGGAAGATGTTAAGAGGCAGGGTAAATGATGACCAGGGTAGTAGCCGTACGTACTTACATGAAACCACACATCTAGCAACGAACTTGAATAGCTATATATATTACAAACATACAATATTGGGTGTCCTTAGATAGAGAACCAGCACAGAATATTAGGATAGTCTATATAACTATTAACTATATCATAAGGCCTATGAAACAGTGGGGAGGGTTCTTTCTTCCAATAGCATCTATATGCATATAGTGCATAGACCAGCTTGGTCCTAACCGCCATTGACCATAGAGTACTCCATCGCTGGGTATGACGTATTACCTTGTCCACTGTACCCTCATTGTGCAGGATAATGCTGGACATCTCCTCAAAGTAGCACCTGCATAATCCAATCATATATACTTTAGAACCCATGGTTGCATACATTACATGGACCAATCCCACACCACTTGGTCACATGTTGCAAGAGGTAATACCATAATAGGAACAGAGCCTATGTCCAATCATGAATGGCCTTATAATAGATGTATAATAGTAGACTCGCTTCTCCTTCCCCCCTCTGTTCTACACCTCTGTTGTACACTATTACACGTTCTGTATGTTTCTCTTGGCTTCACAACATTACCTTGTCAACCAATAGTATCTATCCCTAAAGACCAAGGATTGATCCATCTAGTTTCATTTGTAAGTGTACTAGTGCCTTTATCTGTACGTTCTATAAATAGGTTCATTGCAGTTGACTATATATAAATATTACTGGTTATAGGTCTAGAGGGTGATGATATCACAACAATAACAAGAGAGCATACCTTAGTATCGTCATCAGGTTATCCAACTCCATATTCTCACTCAACCGAGTGAAGTCCAAGATATCGGAAAACATGACCTAAACCCAATAGGGTAAGTTGGTTTCATGTCTCAAGTCCTTCTCTTGGACAGTTACAACTAAGCTTGTCCAACCATACAACGGAGTACTTTATAATCCTCTATGAGGAGGTGGTCTCTATATATAACCCTGGGACGTAAGCCTCGCCCTACCCTACGAGTAACCCATTACCGCAGGGCTATGAGAAACAAGATGGAAAGGGGAGGGAGGTGGGCCTAGTGTGTATGTATATATCTAGGTATTAGTGCAACAAATGCCTGTCTTGTCCCCACCTCCAGCCCCAGTACTGCTCTGGCCTCTCTATCACCCTCCCCCACTTGTGTAGTCCCCCTAACATGACCCTAGACACCCTATGACTCAGGGTCTATGGATATCCCCAATATGCACACACACGTACTGTAATAATCTTCTTCTTGTTATTGGCTAGCTGGGCTACCTCTCCAGAATTCACTACTTGCCGTACCACATCGGGGGGGACAAACTTGAAAAACGACCTAAGAGAAAAACGAATCTGTTATAGAGAGAGATGCATTAGCAAAAGAATAGCGTATATATATGGCATACATAGTAATATTGGGTATTGAAATTAACTTTTATATAGGTAAAAGTACACGTGAAACCCCCTGAGTGATTGGTAGATTAAAAAAAGGTGTGAGTAGGCAATATTTAAATATCTTGGGATGGGAGCAAGAATTATATACCTATATAAATACATATCAAGACAGAAAGAAATGATATATATATATAACCCAGGAGTGACCCTAATCCAACCCCCTCACTCACAAAACATAAGGCCTCATTGATACGGCATAGCTCTTTGACTGGGGAAAACAGATGGCGGTCTAGGACAGGCTGGGTAAAGTCTAACACAGCAAAGCGTTTAAGTTGCTTGGTACATGCGGCAATATGTCGGGTCAGAATATGGGCCGCTGAAGGAGGTGGGAGAGTGTATGTTAATGTATAATAGACACAGGGTAATGTAGCGAATGAGATGTATATGCATATACGTGTGGTCATAGTGTCATAGGCTAAGATGCATTGTGGGTGGCCGATATAGCTCGTTACCTCTGTATGATTACTTGCTTCCCTCATATCTCAAACCAGATTCATATTTGGAAAAGGCCATCATTCCTTAGTGGAGATGATATTAACATGATGTACATCATGACTTCTAAAATTGCAACAGTACAGTCACCATGGCAACCATATATTGTACCCCTCTCGGTACTTACCTCCCACTGTAACACACACCATTATCCCTACTAGTCCCCAAGATACTAGCATTGCTATCGTCAAGGAGTTCCTAAATTCCTTCAGAAAGGAAGTCTGGGAGATGACAACCTGCGGGGATAATTGGTTGTATGCTATGTTACAGTAGGTATATTGTACTATAGTAGGTACACTGTACTATACTAGGTACATTATGCCATATTA
>NAOQ01000407.1:23043-40203 GCA_002751075.1 Ichthyophonus hoferi
GGTGAGGTCATTAGTGATGACTATCAACCAACAGTCTTATTGGAAATTTTACCAACCACGGCTGTGTAGAACACATTATGATTGACCAACCCCTTTCTACACACGGCTGTATAACATAACAACAGCAACTCTACCCGTCATCACTACAAACACTGCCCATTGTACCAATTCCCATCTGTACGTACGTATTCATAGCCATGGGCCGGTTGATAGCAAACATACTGAGGTCTACAGTAATAGCTTCATTCCATACGGGCTGGTAACAGAAATATGTATTCTGACCAAGGGCTGTGTTGCGTTATAGTGAGGAATATTGGCACAGAAAAGTAGAGGTTAGCATATAGTTTTGACAGTAAGGTAGACTCTCATGAGATAGAAAGCAAGAAGGGGGGGATAAAGAGATAGAGAGAGGGGGAGAGAGGGGACAAAAAACGAGATTAAGAAGTTTAAGCGTCTATAGCTTTATATGTGCTACATGTCATATTAGTCACAATGTTTCGTTCCTTGTCGGGTTATTTTCATCATATGCTCACCAGTGTACATTCCTTCAAATTTACCAACCAACCCCATAGACAAATATGGGGAGAGGTGATTTGCTATTAATAACTCACTCTGGACCAGCCACAATAGGCAATGAGCAAAAACTATAATATGACAGGGGTAAGCTATTCTTCGATCAATCCACCTACTCGGCTCTTCCGTCGTTCAATTATAAGGTAAGTCAGTGCATATAGGGGAGGTAAACAGTGAGTAGGCATTACCGCTAGGTATCCTCTTGGCTGGAGATAAGGCGATACAAGTACGAAAGAGATTGACAGCATTGGCGCTGGGGGGAACAATAATCTCTACCCAGAAGTGCTGCTCTTGCTGTGCCCTCCTTTCCCATTAGTAATCACACCCACCATCTTTATTAACCATGACTAACACCACACTGTTTATATATAATGGGCTGTAATCTTTTTTTCCCATAGGAGGTATAGCCTCCTTGGTGCTTAAGGGAGAGAAGAGGGGCCCTTATATGGACACACCGTTGGGTCTCGACCTCACTCACGAAAGAAATAGTGACATGCTTAATACGGCATAATCACAATACCAGAAAGATGGATCATGTGAATGACAAACCATGTGTCATGTGTTTGGCTGTTGAATGAGAGTAAGGGGCAGTATACAAGGAGAAATAGTTTGTGCAATGGAATTCCATTAAGACATCTCTTTTTGGTATATTAACAGCATAGATGACGCACGAGATTCATCTGTTTTCTATTTCTTTCTATCTATATATATATATATATATATCTATATCCGTTCTTACGTCAGGTTTTCTTTCCGTCCCTTCCTTTTCCTTGCTGTCCTACCAACTCCACCAAATATCATAATTAAAATTAACGAAAAGAAAGGAAATGCTTACTAATTCATGGATGTCGGTTTTTGACATTAGTAGTTCAGGCTCCTCCAGGCCTAGAAACTGTGGGGGTTAATAGTGTATGTTATTCCATGCATGCATTTATGTATGTATGTATGTATGTATGCATGTATGTATGTATGCACGTATTATTGTGCCAATGGAATAAGCATGAATTCTATATGATATAGTAGGGCTATCTAGGCTTGCATTCTTCTCTACCTGTTACAATGTCGAATAAAGAGGGTATTTTTATTATGATAGAAAACAAGCAAACACCAGTCACATGTAACACAAATAATCTACAGCTAACCGAGCACTATTATAGCACCATATTGTTGCATATTGTTGACAAGAAAACAAAAGAATAAAAGCTTAGAATATAAAAACAAAGACAATAAGCCCATGGCCCCTTTTCAAACTTATCTGAAAACACACCGCATACTAACACTATACCTCGTTGATTCCCGTAGAAAACGCATCAAAGAAGGGAGGGTCATACAGGTGGTCGATGAGTGTTGGCTCTTTGTTAGATACACGGGCCTCTAAGATCTGGAAATTTGCGTAGCAACAGACACCACACAACAGGTATTAATGTGTAGGATAGAATCACAAGCTATGGCTTTTATGTAACATATTACTAAGGTGTACAGTGAACAGGAAAAGAATGGTAGTAATATATCGGTGTTGGTGTGGTTAAATCATCACTTTTTCTTTTCATTCTCATAACTTTGTTATGGTAGGTAAATCTATATCAATCAAGCATATTATGTACGGCTTGTAAGTGGTCTCTATCATATCGACTACAGTGCCCCCAATATTCTATTTCCATCACGACAAATCACCAGCCATACCATTATTTCCACCCTATTTATATTAGTGAGGTCGACGCATAGGTGCAGTTCACAGTCTTGGTTCCAATTCTTTGAGTCCTCCTGGGAACCTATGCAGGTACCTGTCTCCCCCTTCCAGTCAGTCCTACCTCTACTATTTCTCTTTTATATTCTGGCAGTCAAGATGGCCCTACTAATCCTCGTATTTGCACTCTTTGTATCCAAATATGCGTATATGCTCACAACCACATACCATCTGCTGACCTACACTTCCACTTATATAAAAATATCGTAATAGCAGAGAAAGTATGTAAATCGTATAAGAAACGTTTAGTCTATTATATGCAATTATTGTTGTGTTTGTGTATAAAGACACTTACATCAATTTGTACACATTTCCACTTGTGTAAAGGTCTGTTTATACAGACATTTTGTATAATCTTATAGGCAAGCTCATGTCAAAATGATTGTGGTATTTATTCTCTACTCAGACCTCTAGATACAAATTCATGCTGCAAAAAATAATTCACCTGCTGTTCCGACTGTGCAGGAGGAGGAGACCTCCGTAGAAAATGACTCAACATGGCTGGCATCTGACGGAAAGGATCTCCTACCCGTAAGGCCGTCTCTCGAACTACTATTGGCCCCAGTAGTGGGATCGGAGGGGGAGAGGCGTAGTGGGGCGATCATAGATAGTTATATTCATCAATTTTTTAACTACAATCTAAATTTTGGGTATTATAGAAACAGTCTCCCGGGTATAATTACGGAGAGAGAGAGGTCTTACACAAGACAGGTATATCTATATGACTATGTTACTAGTGACTATATTATAATATAGAGCTATGGAGGGTGGGAAAGCTCTTGCCTTTGTTCCAAATATACGCAGTTTCTGTTAGTAATATGACTAAAATGACTAGATTTTGCATGATTTTACAACCTATCTTTCTGTTAGATACATAGGCCTATACTAATTTTAACTACGTATATTATTTACAACACTGCGAAAGATACAAAACAAACCCTCCGGTTTAAAGATGGCTCATCAAATAGCTGGATACATATTTTAAAAACTTAATTACCAATCACTATCTAGATCTAACGTTCCACAGAGATTACTTATTAAAAATTGATATTCATAGCCAATATATATTGCTATTAATTCTAATTGTCGAATCATTCTTTTGATCGATTTTAAATATCTGATTAATGGTTGATTGGTATTTGCTACATGATAAAAGCTAGCTAGTTGTATGATGCTATCAGTATTACCTATTGGAAGGAATACATGGTTCAAAGTCATAACACCCGAAAACTCCATAGATATTTCCAATATAGATAGTTCGATCCTCTCCCACTGTGTCAAACCAGGAAAATTCACTCAAGAAGTTGTAATATGCTAAATAACGGACACTAGCAATGTAATTCTTAGCATTTCAGTCATATTACCGATCACAAAAAACAGGCATGTAAGAATGTATATCATTTGTACGGGTGCTTAGAGCGACATAGAAATTACATTGGACCATCAAATTTTTGAGCTACTGGGAGCTATTTATAGCCTTGAGCCTCTCAAGATAACTATTATGACGAAGATTAGACTGAAATGTTATATTTGCCTCTAAGCTTTACGTCATTAGATCGCTATAGCTCCAAAAGGACTTTAGGCTATACATGAGGAGAAAAAATACAAAAGCCGACTATGACTTATTATTAGCATACAGACTGGTGACAATGAACAATGATAATAATTATTGTGAGATGCATTGTTAAATATACCTTAACGTATATATTTAAGAATATTGTTTATATAATTTCTTTTTAAAATGCAATTATGTCTGCAAGGGTTGTTTGTACCAAGGTCAGTCTGATAAGGGTTAGATTATATTATCCACAACGATAAAAAACAGTGCCAAAGTGCACATTTATTTGTAATAAAAAAATAAAAAAATAAGATTAATAATTTTAATTAATATTAATATAAACCCACACTAACCTATCTATCAAATAAAAAAATGATGTGTTCCTTGTGTGAAAGGGCTGAGAAAAGGTGATCGAACGTACTTGATTATATCAAAGGTGGTAGATTGATTGGCCCGGGGGGTATCGAAAATTAATGTCTATGATGCTCATTTAAGGCTGACGAGCCACTAATAATTATTATAATATTATTAATAACTATGTGTTAATGTAAATATACGCATATGGTATGGTTAGGGCGAGGTTATTGGTTACTTACCTTGGTGAGTTATATAATAGATTTGGTAATATAATATGGAATTCGGCTCTCATTTAATCCATAGCTAGTTAGCATATATTAGCATAGCATACTTTAAGGCCTCTTAGGGCGACTGACCTACTTACTCTACAGTGATATTTTAGTTATGCTCAATACAACACAATAAGGGTAGTGCTATTTATAGTTATTATCAAAACAACACAATAAGGGCCTTAGAGGGTCACGGAGTAGGACGATGCACGCTACTAGACCCGCACAGGTAGGCTTTACAAGGCGTTATTATTGGACCTGTTCTTTAGATGTGTATCATGGGTAGAAGTTATGTTGTCCTTGACAACAGTGAAGGTTATGGCTGGGGATGGAGGGGATCAACTCAACTGGAAGCTTATTAGGCTTAACATGCACTCTCTCTGGTTCACTCATGCCCAAGTGCAAAGTTACATGCAATCACATATTTGCGATCCATATATACATATATAAATATTTGCTTGTGAACGCAATTATTCATATATACATCTATACCTATACGCACGTAGACATGTTTACTAGTGCCTGCATCCACTAGGTCCCACAAACTTCCAGTCAGACCATCTCTAGCCTCACCCTACAATGTTATCCCACAGGCGAGAGTTAATAAAGAGATAAGTAGCGGCGCTAGAGAGAGTACAGAGAGTGATGTAGCGGACTTAACCAATCATGCCACTATCTCTAAACATACCCGGTTTCCCTGGCGGGAGGTGTCTAAGGAAGACGCCATTAACAAGGAGAATGGGAGTGGTAATCATTTAGGGGTGAATTCTGCTAGTAGTTCTATACCAAGAGTTCATTCCTACCGTAAATTTCTAGATCCTCAAGTGGGATCGTATGGTATACAGGCACTTACTATAGATGACGATAATAAGGTAAGCATAGTTAGAATGAGGAAAAAGAGAGCGGGGGAGGGGGAGAGGGTGTAAGAAGGCGATAAGAGGAGATAAAACATATAAACTGCCTTTATAGCTCTTTACAAATAGTCACATATTCTCATATAGGAAGGTCTTAATATATGTACGCCTGTATATGTCAGTAACTCTACCTATCTAATATTGTATTCCTTTTAAAATTAAGTCACCACCAATGTAATGTGGCCATTATAAATATACCTTTCTTTACATCATATATTTAACATATCCAGTAATAAGAGTGTAGGGACTAACTGGCCAATGATTGTACAGGGTCGTCAATGTCCTATTAATCCACAAAGTAATGTAAGTGACGATATAGGACTAAAGTGGAGATATACTATATCGCGTTACTATTGTTATTGCTATCGTGATTACTATAATAATAATAATAATAATTATTATTATTACTATTATTATTATTATTATTATTATTATAAATACAGCTAGTATAATATTTATAATTATCCATGTCGTTATTGTTATAGATATGTACTTGAACCAATTGTGTCATAGCATGCAGTGCCTATAAAAGGGTATTTGTGACAGTTGTGTGAGCATGAGTGTGACAGAATGTTAAGATAACAAGGTTAACATGGGAAGAGCAGGGCCAGTAAACTTGTATGGATAATATATATATCCTGTTGATATATAGGTAGATAGTAGACAGGATGGGAACTGATCGCACTCCCTGGGCATACAGTTTAATACAGTGTGGAAAATGATCATGCTGGTCAGTCTGGTGGTTACTGTTATCCAGGTAAGGTTCTATCATCATGTGACTTCTCTTGCTTCTTATTCGTTTTCTTTAATTTTTTTTATTTCTTTCCACACACCCTTACTATTTTTAGTTTTGTTTTATTTTTCTGTAACCCCATCAACGTCCATTGGCTGCCACGAACCAATCAAAGCATTTTCTATTGAAACCTCTCTGCCTATACCCACACTGTGTACTATTACCTTTCTGCCCTATCACATATATGCAGGCCTACAGACAGCGTATGTAATGGAGGTAGGTCAGCCACCCACATACATACACCTCTTATATATCTTCATACATAACTCTATAGCACAACATCCTGGACCACATGCACTGTGGTATAGCTATTACTCTCTATGCATCTGTTTATTTGGGTTACCCGCTTTAATTCAAACATATAACATTTCTCTCAGACACCTATATTGGTGGCCTGGCGGTTCAACACTAAAGAAGCCAGAACAGTAAGCAGCATTACTGACGTGTTGTTTATGATCGACTTTTGTATCCAGTTTTCTAAAGGTACCATCTCCCTCTTCCTCTCCTTTCCTAGCTTGCTATTTCACCGCTTGCCAATCTACCAATCGCAATTGGGCTATTAGCATATGGTCACCTCCTTGCCATGTAGCATCATATATTTCCAATCAGCTGTCTAATACATTTCAACCAATATGGATTTCTGATGAAATGTCGTGCATGATCTAGATTGGTTTGATTGGCCTATACCATTCATAAAGGACACTAAATAACTATTTGCAACTAACCCCATTGGTCGATTTAGGATATGTGGATGACAACCGAAATTTGATCATGAATCAAAAACAGTCTGTTATGCACTACCTACAGGTAAGGTGGGGTTGGGAGTTAGGCTATAGAGGCAATATGAGGGGGGTAAAGGCCATCTCTAGGGGAATAGAGGGTGATTATCTGTAGGACACAGGTCCGTGGTATCCACTCACACCTCATGATTATCACAGACTTGGGCCTCTTTGGACGTGGTGAGCTGCCTGCCTTGGAGTCTCTTTGAGCTTCATAGACCTTTCCCATCCGTATGTCCTCATTCTTATACGCATTTACCTTAGGGAGCGAGGGAAACAATGGAAGGTTATGACTAGTTGCATGATATTAAAATACACAATATCATTAATGAGTGGCTACCATAGCAACCACTGTTCGTCTCTTTGGGCTGTGTGATGTGAGAGGAACTCTACCTCACCCTATCAATAGTTCATACTTTATCATCAAGCTGTCTTCCTCTTGCACGTACAATACAGGGCCTCTGACCCCACCCTCGGCTTTCTCCTCTTGCCCCTCTCTCTTCTCCTCATGCGCACATGTCTTCCTGACTCTGTGGGTCCACGATGATGTCCATGTTCTCTTTCCCTTTGTCTCTTCCTTCCCTTTCCCTTTATCCTGCTGTCTTTCTTATCCTGATATGGTTCCTGTAGGCGGTCACTCTCATGAAAATGGTTCGTATTCTAACCATCCGTCATCTGCTGTCGTCGGTTAAGAGTCTAAACGCTGTGCTACTAACCTGGATTAGGATAGCCTTAATCTTTGTCAGCTACCTCTGCCTGATCAACACGGTAGGCGGTGTGTATGTGTACTAGGGAAGGGAAGGAGAGAGAACACCAGGGGGTCAGGTAGATGTAGTTAGAACCATGGCCCCTTCGGGTGACTGGTTCGCCTGTAGAGCGAAGGAGTAGAATACGGACATGTAGGGGCATGTAGTGGTATATGTGTACATATAGGTTGCTATGCCCTGGGTATTAGGCCCCTACTAACTCCCTACTGCCCGCTATGCTGTCCTTAGCTGGCCTGTGTGTGGTGGTACCTGGCCAGGTCCGCCGACCCTTCTGAGTATCCTGTCATGAACGAGTTTCCTGACGTCTCGGTGGTAGGTGACATTATATTGTGATTGGAGGGCCATTGCCAGGAGGGTGTGGGGGTGTATTGGTAGATACATAGACTGGTTACTAGGGTGCTGGTTGTGGTACAGGGTGCATAAAGGATAAAGTAGAGATGTATGCTGTATAATTTAGTGGGTAGGGAGGGAGGTGGACTATGTCTTACCATCCTGTGTATATGACGTTAGTGGTGGATCCCTGTCCCCTATCCTGTCTCTCCCACCTCTATCCTGTCTCTCCTACTTCTATCCTGTCTCTCCTACTTCTATCTTGTCTCTCTTACTTCACTCCTATCTCTCCTACCTCTCTCTTGTCACTCCTAATCCCATCCCCACCTCTGTAGTTTATCTTTGAACGCTCTATCTTCTTCCAGTACACCATGGCGATCTATTATATAGTAGTGACGATTACTACACTAGGTACCTCTCTTCTCTTTCTCCCCCCTCCCCCCTGCCCCTATGGCTCCCTTAGCTACATACAGGTCATTACATAGCATACCTGCAAGGGCACTCGTGGACATGTTAAGAACAGCATTCAAGTGTGCATATATATGCATATATATTTGCATGACTGCCTATTCCACAGTCGTCCTTAGTAGGTCCATGTATACATATTTGTGCACCAACCGCAGCACAAGCCACTAATTAACAAGCACGTGTTCATTAGCCCACCATAAATAAACCGTGATGTCTTTGTATAGCCGCAATCAGGAGGCAAATAGTAAGGGCCCTCTCGTTAGCCCCTGGGTGCAGTGCATACAGTACAGGAGATAGTTCCACATGCAGGGCTGTAGCCATCCAATCCTATAGCAGGGTGCCTTCCCTGGCCTATAGCAGGCCAGTACTTACTGTGGGGGGAGGCAGGTTATGGTGACATTGTCCCGCGCTCTATGAACCAAAGATGGTTTGCCAACATCATCCTAATGTTTACTGGTAATTCCTGCTCCTTTTCATGAGCCGTGTGTTATAGGCTTATATGTGATTGGATTACCTGTATTGGTTTATACCCACTCGGATAAGTATGATTGGTTGTACATTCGGGAAGTTGTTAGTATTTATGCCCCTGGATTGGCTAGGTATTTTAAATATTATAATTTATACTGTGGTATGGATATGTGGTGTGGTCTGCCGTGGGCTGGATGGTCCAATCAGATATTTCGATATGGAAAGGGTTTAATAATTAGCCCCCGAAAGATTGGTTGGCAAGACAGGTTGAGATTCAATTAAATTAAAAAAGAAAACTGATATCGTACTTGGAAAAGGAGACCGTGTAGATACATGATAAGTAGCCATTAGGATGAGGAGAAGGAGAGGGGGATAAGAAGTTTATTGGAGGGGCTGGTGGCTAAGAATATGGCGTGGTTCTAGGGTTCCTGGACGCCTTCATCTTTGGTTATGTGGTATCCCTGGTGTCTACGTTCTACTCCTTCTACATCCAGAACATTCAGAAGACAAGGTACATCCGCCAGTACATGGACAATGTAAGCCTTCATCCACCTCGGCTCTCCCTCTACTGTTAGCATGTATTTGTTTATTTGCTTGCTCTTTCTACCAAGCTATTGTATGTTTATCCGTTCTATTACCTATGCACTTTATGAGTCTGTCCTTCGAGGTATGTCGGTATTAGTTGAAGGTTACTAAGGCCTTACGTAGAAACCAACCACAATGATCCCTCCCCTAGAACTCTATGCCGAAAGAGATGGAGAGGCGCATCTGGCACTATACCCATCATCGTCAACACCTGCGGGCTAGGTTTGACACCAGCTATGTGTTTAGTGGCTACCCCCATCACCTCGTGTAAGGCCATCTCACTGACAGACCACTCCCATACCATACCTATATCTTCCTTCTTCTCTCCTTTCTCTCTTTCTCTTTTTTGTTTTTTTATCCTTCTCCCTCTTCCTCTTCCTCTCCCACTCCTTCTAAGCATTATTTTACTCTCCTGTATTACTCCATCGTCGACTATTCCTCTTATCCGTGGTTACGTTGATCTACCTTTGAAAGAATCACATTTTATCATATCCTGTGATCACCATGTATGCCTTGGTTACCCTACCTATTTGTTTTCTAAAGTTGTTTGTTTGGAATAGTGCACGGGGAGACAAAGGATGAATGTATGATAAATTTACCGGTGTAGATATCAGAGATAGAGATTGAAGAGTAACCTGATAGAGATGAGGATGTGAATATAGACACAAAGGGGCAGAGGCATTGCTGTAGATTAGCATGGTGTGGTGTAGAGAGAGAGAGAGCAAGCCGTCCAGACAGGCTAGCTTGCAGTGACATATACATATGCAGACCGATCGTGTCATAAAGAGTGGGGTGGCAGGGGCCCTGCTCCTGCAAATGACCTCCCCTCCCCTCCTAATGTTAGTGTTAATAGGGTGTGCCTGACACCAATGATGGGGCATACTGGTCCCGTGACCTCCCAGATACAAGCCATTCACTGCCAGCATGGCCCTGGGGTTGGCACTGCCTGTTAGCACAGCCAATCGTCTACTGTATATTTAACATAGTATTAATTATGGTGTCATGGCCTGGCCCTATTAGGAAGGACGTCATGATGTATGCCCACTACGAAAAGCTGTCTCTCCTCTTTGGGGAACATGTAGAGAATGATGTTCTACGACAGTTGGCTTCCAAACTGCAGGTATAGATCCTTTGGTATCCTATTGTGTTGCCTCTCCCTTTCCTTTCATTGGGATATATGTCCTCTAGGGTCCTCAGCCTAATCTCTTTCCTAATGGAATAGTTCTAGAATCTTCTTTCTAGTCTACAGCTAGTGAATCATCTAACTGCTTTACCTATACATACTATATAAATGTACCTAATACGCAGTATGGTGTTAGACATTAGAGGGTAACAATATGTCACTAACTGTACGATACGTGTATGGGTCTATTGATGTTCCCGCCCGGTGATGGCTCTGTTCCGGTTCTGTCCCGGTTATCCTACAGTGGACCTACTGTGTGACAGGCGAACAATGGGCGGAGTATGGGCGCACAGGCAATCATGCCTTCTACCTCCAACGAGGAACCTTCCTGATCACTCATCCTGGCTGTTGTTTGAGAACCCTTGGTAGGTTATGATTGGCTGTTGACTCTCTCCCTCCTGATATATCTCCGTCTCAAACTGGGTGAATCATCTATCATCTACGTAATTGGTTGGATTGCTCGTAGTATGCGTGTTTGTGTGGTTATGTGTATATGTATATGAATGTGCATATTTATATATTTATATTTAAATGTATGTGTGTATGTATATGTATATGTATATTTATATGTACATGTATATATGTATGTGTATATATTTATGTGAATGTGTATATTTATGTGTATATGTATATGTATATGTGCATATGTATATATGTATATGTATGTGTATGTGTATATGTGTTTGTGTCTGTGTATATGTGGGCAGTATGTGAGCCAGGCCTTGCAGGTAAAGGGCAAAGGGAGTAGAGATGCTCATAGAGGGGCTATTCAGTGGGGCCGGTAGGAGCCTGGTATGGGGCCGATATGCTAGGTGGACCAATGAAAAGACACAAGGTTATCATTGAGGCCATTGAAGACTGCGACCTGGTGGGTAGATCTCCCTTGCTGTCTAGTTCTGTCTTTCCTCTAGTATAGGTTATAATGATTGGTCTGGATCTACCAGTGAGCATGGCGTAATTGCATGATCTGGCTGCCTGCATGTACACCTCCGGCCAATAATAGATAGTATATATAGATGGAAAGTAGGGAAGAGGAAAGTATTGGTTGATTGCAAAGGAGGTCATGGGTGGAAATGTGCAAATTAGGCATTCATATGCAAGCTTTGGCTCAGTATACATATTGCATCCTTTATTATTTAGTGATTGCAATACCCTGCCAGGCCTTATGCACACATACCTTCTGCTCTACCAATTAAATGTATGTTTCCATGTGTATCTATATATAGATAGGCTGTTATGCACCCACGTGTATATACCCTCTAACCAGTGATATGGTGGTAGTTTGTGTTGACGCGGGGGGACTTTGAGGAGGTGCTAAGGGATTACCCTGCCTGGCGACAGCCCCTAATAGACCACCTAGACGTAGGTCCACCTTCTCTCACCCTATCTGTCCTGTGTGTATATCCTTTACCCCTTAATGTTGTGGTAGCTATGTGTAGGTCTATTCCCTAGCCAGTCCCCTCTGGTGGCTCTACATCTAGTAGTGGTATGTAATGATAGTTACAATGGTTACTCTACTATTTTCTCTCTGGTTTTTTTTCCATTACCCCTGTGTGGTAGCTGCGTAACCTTCTGGTAGCGACATACTAATATGCTACAGATCTTTTACGCTGTGGTCCGAATGCAATATCAAATGTTTACATATTATCACGATCTATATATTGTATTATGTTACTAATTCTTGTCTGTTGGACTGTCTGCACATAGATATGTTATAAGGTGCTCTCTAAACAAGGGTTTATGCAACTCACTCTGTGCTTGTGCTGGGGTGGGAAGAGGTGGGGGTGGTCGGTAAGGCCGTGAGGTCTAAGAGTTGAATGCATTGTACGGCTAAGGTGTCTTAATGATGTATATCATGTATTTCTATAGGATATATATCATGTTGATGATGATGTCCTTCATTAATAGATCTAAGTGACTATCCTCTGTGATTGGCTCGTCTTGTGCACTAAGGCGGATAATAGATATATTAGTATGTATGCAGTGGGTATAGGCATACAAGATTGGTGCATACATTTTATGATGGTGGTCTCCATAGTAACCATTTTATGCATGTGTTGCCTACCCATCTATTTAGACTGTTCACTTACCCCTACACTCTATTGGCAACCTTCGGCGGTCCATTGTTGAAGATCGTGAGCAGATGGGGTACCATCCAAGCTCGTCAGACTATGAGGATGAGTGTTGGAATAGGTATGTTGTATTGTAGTTCATATTTGATTATCTTATCTTACTATTGGTCTTAACCAGCAAGCCATTCAATTGGCCGATTGAAACCTCTAAAGGGGAGGAAGTATATTACACCTTTTGTGGATATGTGCACGTGTTCATACCCTCTATACTAGAGTATTCTAACCAATAATAACGAAAATGCAGGTGTGAAAATCTTATTAGTTAATTTTATTCAATCAATCAGGTTGATCAAATTATCTTTCCTCCCACATTCTCCTATTGATATATATTGCACCTAGTATATATATATTATATGTGGTATGGTATATAATGTTACATATTGTATATCATCTGCATATATTGCATCTACTCCTCCCTTTTATCTTCCCCGCACACCTATGCCCCCTCTCCCTCTCTAGCCCACTCACCCTTACCCCCTACCTTACCCCTTTCCTAGGTATAATAGCACAATACGGGCCAACACCGTTGCCAACGCCATTTCCACTGCAACTGGGGAGGAAGTGAGTGTAAATATCCCTATGGAGCCCAGTAAGGTGGATGGACCTAGATCGAGTACGGTGCGCTTTGATATGGCTGGCACTGAGGAGCCACGGGGGAGCAGAGCGGGTGGAAAGGGTAGTTGGGACCAGGAAGATAGCTACGCTAGAAGGAGAAAGGGCAAGCGCACTTCACCGCTATCTCCCAGTCAGGATGACTCGGTCTATACTTCTACTGATCGCATGACAGCGAAAGACGGAATAGAGCTAGATAGGTAAGGGGTAAGGAGAGTGTAGGTGTAGGTATGGGTGAGGTGGTTAGTAGGCTGGTGTGAGTATGTGTATCTGTGGAGTGATAGACAGAGAGTTTTTATAAATGCTTAATATTAAGTCATTCCGGACCCTATAGAACTGGTATAAACTTGTCACGTAGGGCCTAGTGCCCCGGCAACACATACTATACCTGTATACTAACTAGTGTATATGTCTCTCATCACAGCCAAAGTTGCAATATAGCCGACGAAGATTCACCAATTAGTAGTACAGGCAAAAATAATTAATCGAAATCAAATGCATTTGACTGTCGAACTGAAACTAAATATGGTAATGTAACAAAATGAAGATGTATATGAAAGAGATATTCTAGATTAGGGTCAGTCAATAGAGCATTGTCAGATTTGAACTTAACAAAGTCTGTTCAGTGGACAGAACGTTGTACTGTTATGATGTTTAATAAAGAAAGGCCTGAATGGGACCTATAGTGTTAAGGAAGATAGGTATCATCATGTAGGATTAAGAGGGGTGGGAGGATATGACGTAGTGTTTCCCTTGACTGGATATACCCTTTTGTACTAGGAAACAGAATATTGCTACTTATGGGTATGCCATATTGTTATTATGGACCATCCTTCGGTCCGCGGGGTATAGGAAAAAAATCCAATGTTGTTCTTTCTCAGGATACAATCCAGTGAGTCAAGCAGTCCGCGATTAGTTTGTGCACTTCTCCTCCCTCCGTTAATTAGAAGTTATATTATATATAATAGAGCTTTTCAACAATAGATACTAGAGGAGATACCTGGGAGCTTTAACAACACATGGAATATACCTGCAATATGGTAGCCAACTTATTGCAGTCCATCCTCTGCTAGGCCCCAATAGTGTTATAGTTATTATAAGATACACACATTATAGCCACTTTATGGTAGCAGGGGTGAAACCTCTAGCATTTAATTGGAGGAGAACAAGTTAAAAAAAAAAGGATATAGGATTAACAAGAAGTAACTGGCTGAAATACCTTGGGAGGAATAAGTTAAATTCATAGCAGTTAGGAAGAAGTCTAGTTTGGCCTCTCCCTTGCAATTATGTTAATATTATTTGCTTTTGAATTTTTTACGATAGAAAGCCGTAGATCTAGAATCAATCAATCAACTTCTTATATATCTCCCTATCTATCTATATTCACCTTATAAAAATGATACGATGTCATGCCCTGGCTCTATCTTCATACAAAGATCTTTTTAGCATATAGACGTAAAAATAATAAAGCATGACAGGTGTCATTTATATCCTCTTGCACTTTCACTACTCGATAGTGTGTTTAGTGTATATAATTGTAGAGCTCCATGGATCTACTGTATACTGGACCATGATATAACCATGGTATTAAATAGTCACATTATTATATGCTTTAATTTGAAAGTTTAATTGAATTGTCCCAGAGTTCTATTCTGTACAACATATTGCCTGTGTGGTTGAAAAAGGCTCTTCTACTTTGAAGCCTTAGTAACCATACAGTGCAGCGATATTGACCGACTCTATAGCAGTGGTATTAATGAGTTGTAATGTGCAAAGATGCGCCTCTTTATATCAATCAATCATTTGGCGGTGCAATAAAGCTGCACATTCATATATATACACTTGGGGACATCTTGGAGTATTTCTTGGTAGGTAGCTTTTATTAACGGATCTACAAGATTTAAATTGATGGGTAAACATTGTCTATGGTATAAATAGAACAATGACAACCAAATAGTGTAAAATGTATAGTATCTTTATCAAATACAATACAATTTAAATTTAAATCTGTTAAATAAATGCACATGAAAAATTAATTGTTGCAAAATAATGTAATGCCTTGCATCAGTAAGTATGTTACAGAATAATTGTAGTCAATCGAGAGGAAAATGGTGTGTGAAAATAGACGGATGCAATTGTACCAATATAGAGCCATTTACCAACCAAAGTGGGTAGCAATATCATCTGGAAAATCTACAAAGTCCGTCCGTTCAGGTACGAGAGCTAAAGTACCATGAAAATTTTGGTTTTTTTTAGTCTTTGGCTTTGCATGGGATCTCTTCTTATCAAGTACATGTTTAGATTCTAACTTCTTGGTGCCTGTTTCTTTATATGGCTTCCTGGGCAACAAGGATAAATCAATCTATATATTGGGGTTTAAGATATATTAGAATGAAAGTTTTACATAGGAATTAAAATATTAAAATGTACTAGTACAGTCATATCTCTGTAAATATATATAGCCTGAATATAACCCACGCTAATACGTCACTGCAACCGAGTCCATGACAATTATATGTATACTATTACCTATTCTCCGTATTATTCCTCTTCAATATATATTTATGTGAATATTCATACTCATTCGTGATTACTGATAACAACAATATAGGATACCTAGGTAGATATACCCTTAAAAATCCCTTATGCAATACTTTTTAGAATTTTGATAAATAAATGAATTTGTAGTTGCTTTATCGAATTAAAACCAACCAGCTTTAATATATGAACAAATATAGCCAGCATGTTTATTTCCTCTAAGCAATGGTTAAATACACAATATGGGTGTATTATATAACAACAACACACGGCATCGTGTAATTTTATTTTTGACTGAATTTTAACTGATTAAATGTATGCTTTTGGGGCTATTTTAATCATTTGCAAGAACTCTTACTAAATTATTTACTACCCCATTAAATGGTATCGGTCCTGTATTCTATACATGACGTAAAATTTGGTCTATATTTATTAAGGACCGTCTAAAATGGACTAAGGCTTAACTAATAGACCGTTGATAAGTATTACTTGTTTCTAATTAATTACCAAGGTTATAGGTTATTGAACAGGACGGATTATAGTATGAAAATAGTTTTATGTAAAAATTATATAGAATTAAACAAAAATATTTGTAAACTAATAATATTATACAAAAATACTGATTCAAAAAATCACCAAAGAAAAACTAAAAGTCGTATTATGCCTTTTTAGAATATAGATAAACTCAAAACACTACAACGGCTTAGTAATGTATTTATATTATTGTGATCAAGTCAATAGTTACTGGGCCATATAATGCACCCCCAATATTATCTTGACACATGTGGACCTATATACTCCAAGGCTGGTCTTTTAACAACATTGAATTTCTTGCCTTTTTCTAATGTTAAAGTGATATTTCCACTCTCTCGGATATTACACTTTATATACCTACTATTACCGCATATCAATGCTCACTTCCTAATCATTATTACTGTCTTTACTATGAAAATTATAGCATTATATGATCATAAGACAATATAGTGCTAAACAGGTAACATTCTTTATATCCAATCTTGACTCATGATATATGGAGTCTGGCTATACGTTATCAAACTTTGCTTTTTTAACATTTCCAGTTGACTGA